>JANHFP010006359.1:0-18747 GCA_032468135.1 Calamaria suluensis
TAAGGGAGGCCAGTATAGATCTATTTCGAGCTTATTAGCTCTCATCAGCTGGTCATACCCATTCTGGGATTTGAATCGGGCCATCTGCATTGTAGGCAGTGTTATTAACCTCTAGGCCACAGGCTCTTATCCCCTCAGCAGTTTCCACCAAGCACGGCTATTATGTGTAATTGTGGAGATACTTGGTTGCCCAATAATATATATACATAGATCCTTTTTTATATAAGTAGATTTTCCCCAAGCTCTTTTCCCATACATGGTTTAAAATCCAAACTTGCATTCCAGAGATCTTTATCAGATACTATTCATATTAATTTTAATTTAATTTTATCCAATGATAAAACACAACATTTAACATTTTAGAATCATAGTTTGCATATTTTATCTAATGTAATCCTAAATTGTTAGTGAGAATGAATGAGAGTGATAATGCTTTTAAATCTGTATAACTTGCCATTTCCCAACTGTAGAGGACAGTAACCGAGTTGGAAGGGGCCTTAAAAACTAGTAGTGCTGGAAGAGAGGAGAGAATGAGAAAAAAACTTGATTCCTCCATCTTGATTTGCTTTAGTGTAAGAGAAGGAAGAACAAATCTGTCAGGCTTTCAGGATTCTTATTATGCCCTTTATAATAGTATCAGAGACACATCGTCCTCACATCCTTCCAGCAGTGCTTGTGAAGTCTGCTTCTGGACTTCTCCTATCTCAAAGAGCTAACACCACTTTTTAATTCACTGGGAAAGACTAGTGTCCTCTTACGGAAGGGCATGATGCTAATTTTGGGCACCATTTTCATCTGATTTGAATAATACACTTCAAAAAAAGATTTTGTATGTTCTCCTCTTGGCAGTTTAATCATTTTCTCATTAAACTGGATTACACCCAGAACATAACTATATAAATGTGATTATTGTATCCATTTTTAAATAGGACTTTCAACATAATAAAGGCAATATGCTTCAATTGAAAGGCTATAAAATGTAGTATTATGTTAAACTGCTCTTTTAAGGTACTACAATATAATTTTCAATTTATACATGACATTTCCTTGTTAAATACACATTTTATAAATCAGAATTTCCTTTGTCAAGGAAACTGGCAGTCTAAAAGCTATATAGTAATTTAGGAAGTGGAATCCTTTTTTATTGCTGTAATTTTCTCCAATAGTGGTACCTCGGTACTCATTAATTGGTTCCAGGTAACAAGTACTAAAAACAATAAGTACCAAACAAAGCATGTGACTTACCATGTGACCCTTTGTTTAGGTGAGGAAGAATTTCCTGTCTGTCCTTTTTCCTGACAATAATCTTTCCAGCATGGGACGGTAGTTCCCGTCCCTATAGTAGCCTGTCAAGTACCAAATGACGAGTACCAGAATGACATTTTCACATAAAAATGTTTTGAGTATCAAATTTGATCAGTTTTGTAGCAGTGGTCCTGAGGTACCACTATATATATGTTGGTTCAATAAGTGCCACAATTTCAGTTGGTGTTTTTTTAAATTGGCAATTTCAGTGCCCACTTTAGAAGTGTTTTGGAATTTAAATTTTGGGATCAGTACAGATGAACTGAGCCTTGATTTTTTAAGTTGATTTTTACTCCTGCTGCCATGCCATTTTTAAATATTTTCCCAATTAACAAAACGGAAAACTTGTTTGAACTGCATCAGAAAGATAGCACGTTGAAAGGTATTAAAATTTTCTCCTATTTGACTGTAGCATTGCTGCCCGCAATTTTTGGATTGCTCAGTAATTTCAGTAGAAGTTTCAGCAACATATCATTTCCTCTTAAAATAGCTATCCAACTGTGATTCCAACTCACTGACTCTGTAACTGATTTAGTATATAATTTCCTATCAGAAAAGGCCTTTTACACAATACTGTAGAATAGTATCTCTCTTCAGTTCTGGACCTGAAGACGTTTCTTGGATGAGAAGTGCAACTTTTTCTAAGAAAAAAAACTCTAAAAGTCCAGTTGCCCTTTGGAAAAAGCAAAGTTTACAATAAAGTACAATTACTCATCTGATTGTCATTCTTATCTGGTTTGTTTATTAAATGTATATGCTTCCCATCTCTCTCATAAGGGAGTTTAGTTTACTCCATGAGGCCGGTATCAGGATTGCTAAATCTCATCAAGAGCATTGCCCATAAACGGGACCAGATTGTATGGAACCTCCCTGAACTCTACATCAATATGAACCCCATGTCATCTATTGCTACACCACAACTACATAAGGAGTCTTTTTTTTACACCAAAGAATGAAGGGAAAGTGCTGGAAAACCCTTAACTGATCTCTCCATTCTTGAAGCATAATACATTTTTCTAGTTCACTGATGTTCATTCCAATTGGGAGTCCTTCAGTCACTCTTGTCCTACATACCTCACAGTTTGATTATGGCAATGTATTTTACATGGGATTGCCCTTAAAAAAACCCACCCAGCAGCTTCAACTGGTCTAGTTTGCAATCAGTAACAGATAGGTTTTGATATGCTCAGATAACTTTTGATTCATGAACTTCTCTGGTTATGGGTTGCTTCTCTGGTTGGTGGGTTGCTTCAAGGAGGTGCCCTCAACAACCATGTCATAGGGCTGAGGGATTATCTGTCTCCCCTAACATTTGCCTGGCTGATTTGATCCTGCAGGGTTGGCATCCTCCAGGTGACTTCAATTTCAACTATGTCATCAATCAGGATTGAAAATGCACACTTCTCTGTAACGGTATCTGGCCTCTGGAGCAAGGTTCAAACATACCCCACTTTGCTATTCTTCAGAACTCTGAATACTTGGCTCTTCACCCAAACATTTGATGAGGACACTTTCCTTCATTCTACTTGCCATCTATTATTTCTCATAATTTTATTGTAATTTCTCTTGAATTTTGTAAGCCACCAGGAGTCAGGCAGGCAGGACATACATCTTTAACAATATTCATGTGACTGCTAGAGCAATAGGTGACTGCATATGAGATGAAATGATAATTATATGCCTCCTTGACTCAAGTCCTATTTCTGGCATGGGTTGCTCCTTGGCTTGTCCAGGCATGCCAACTTTACTCTAGAATAGTGTGATTGGCACACTAGTATGTTTGGGAAGACATGCTATAGAACATTCCATTCAGCACTATTTGAATTGCAGAGGAGCCAGAAGATGGACTTACTCATATTTGGATCGACTTAGTAACAGTTGCTAGCTGGTATGTTTCCTTCTCCATCAACAAACATTCTAACAACATGAATATTTTCCAGGTAGATTGAAAAATGCAGTACGTATGTATTCAAGTACTCTGAAAGCTCTACATCAACAGCATCCAAAAGCATGCATAGCATGAAGTAGACACTTTTGCAAAACAATTCAAAACAGTATTTTAAAAAATGGTTCTGTCTATAATACTTTAGATTGGTAGTAGATCTGTGCCTATCATCATATTTTCAGAATGCATGTAAAATACCATATTGGTTTGCTGCATTACTTGTCATACTGGCCCCTGATGTTTCAGGGCTACAATTAAGAAATTGAAATACTACCTTTATTCCTTGGTTGTTATCTATATGTAAAATACTGGCTCTCATTCCCATTGGGCTGTAAATGCTGGCATGTATAGAGTCCAATATAGTATTTCTAATGGGACATTTTTTAAAAAAAGGTTGGATACTATGGCATTAACACTCCTATGCAATGAAGCTGAAACAGATGCTCCTTTTTTCAGTGAACACACCAGCAACCATGCAGTGATTATTGCAACTTTTCCAATGTTGAAGAAAGATACCTGCCTACTTGGGATGGACCACTCAAGCCAAGAGACTTAACTCACTGAAGAGGTTGCAAAGATTAGATTTGTCTCCCATCTGTGAAGTCCATGACCTCAGAGTAAGAACAGAATTGTCTATAAGAGTCATTTGGGAATTGTACTGTTTGTGAAAATTGTTAGTTTATCTCTTTGCAGATTGGTTCATGGGTAGCAATCACACCTATTATGAAACTATTTTTGTATTACAAGTGGTAACAGATTAAAGGGTTTTAATTGTGATAACTATGAAAGCTACATGTATTTCAATTCTAACTGCTGCTATCTTACCTATTTGCATTAACTTAACTTGAAGGGTTTTTTTGCTTTTTCTCTTCAAATGTCTAGTAGTACATCCATCTAACTTTCACTTTTTTCTGGTTTAATTTTTAAATCAAAGTTCAAATTTTACTAAGCAATTTATAACTTTAATGTTGTAATTGCATTGTCATGTTTTAAACCCAAAAAAATTCCATGTTCTCTAAAGAGAATACTTAATATAATATGGTTATGTCAATGATTACATTGCACAGAAGGTTCTAATAGCCAACTGGGTAAATCAGGCTTCCCTGACAGTAATTCAATTGAAGTTCAGTTAGTTTAATGCAATCTTACATCCACTTAGATGGAACAAGACATATTTAAATAAATAGGACTGTTTCCAATGAGAAATGTGAAGAATTGCACTGCTGGGCCTTTAAAATCCATGTTGTTAACTCTCATTAGACTTTTTGGGAGTTGGAAGTAATTAAGCCCTTCTGCAATCTTTAATTCATATGGAATTTACTAGCCATATAGAGTGGCCTGAGGCAAGCAGCTAAACCAGATTTATAAAATTTCTGAAGCACTACTCTAGATAAACTACATTTGACTAGGTGGAGTTTAAACTGCTTATATAGCCTCTTTGATTGCAGCAACACACATTGGTATATTTCTTTGATATCTATCAGTGTTCAACAATAGGGCTGTGTTTTGGAGGACTGATACAAAAGTCCTCCATTAGTGGAGATTCTGCCCCTGTGGACAAGGGGTTGTTGAAACCGACAGCTCATGTCCAGCTCTACTTTACCTCTACAAGGATTTACCTTATAACTCCTTATCTGGTAAAATATCCAGGAAATTCTGAACTTTCTTACCTGTAGTTCTTATTATCAGAGCAGTATGATTCAGTCTCCTTGAATATAGCTACATTTCATTATACTGTAAAATTAGGCAGACTTTGATTATCCATGGACAAATCCACTAATTGTAATATTTTATCTTGTTTTATTTTTATTTTATTTTAAACATATATTTATTTGCAATTCTGGTCAGTTATAATAAAAATATTTGTTCATGTGTGAAAGTGGGATTTATCTGGGATTCCTACCTGGTTGACAGGTAGGACAAAGTGATAAGTATCCGAGGTGGAGAAACGAAATAGTATATATGATAACCTGAGAAAATAAACACTATTATTTTGTGAAGTTTCTATGGATGTGTCTTACCTATTACTTAATGGTGTTGGAAAAAAATCAAGATGATCCTGTTGTGATTTTCTATCTCTTTCAAAATAACTTAATTACAGATTGTTATTTAGCAACATTTCCAGAAAAGTTTATTATGAAAATTCCTTCTTCTTACTACTTTCTCATGTGGTCCTTAAAAGTAAATGGTTTCCCTACGCCCAAAAGGAATGAAAACACTTATAACAATGATACATTAACAGGTAACTTTTTCGAAAATCATTAAAATGGCTTTTTTGAAAATGGGAATGGAATGTAGTGTACTTTAAACAATTAAAAATGAACATACCATAAAAAAGTAAGGTAAATTTGATTATATAGAACTGAATGATTTTAAAAGAATGCTGCTGCAATATAGGTGTGTATGCAAGACCAGCTTTCAGTAAGAAGCTTACATTATTTACTTCTTTCTCTAGTTCAGCAAATATATTCTTCACATATAGCTGCTGCAAGTTTGCATTCAGATGTGTGTCTTACTGCTCACCTAGTTTCCACTGAACATAACAGATATATCTGACAAAGGGACACAGATTTTTCAGCAGGAATCTGAAATCTGAGATTGCTTATCACATGAGATCTGGCCTTGGTTCTCTTTGCTATGAAAAAGAAGCAAGTACGGTACATTGCTTCCTCATGAACATACATCACTTCAGCTTTTACCAGATTCGCTTAGCACAAAACTTTAGTTGTCAGTGTATAACTATATCAAACTTCCAAAAAATAAATATGATCCATAGCATTATAAGCAGGTTTTCACATACCTTTGCTACCTCCGCGCATGCGCAGGACCTTCTGTGCATGCGCAGAACCTTCTGCACATGTGCACAGCATCAAAAACAGGACCTGATGATGTCTAGGTGGGTGGGCAGAGCCTCCCACAACTGCCGCTAATGGTTTGCTTGAACTGGATAGAACTGGCTGAACACAACCACTGATTGTAAGGTACACACAGAGCATTTTAAATCTGAATATTAATTCATGGTTCATTGAAAAACTACTTGCACATACAGATTCCAGGAAAAAAAACATTTCAGCCAACTTTCCATGTATCGTAATCGATAGTTTTATTTGTAGGAAAGACTGCATATCTGATTCCTGCATATGTAAAAACCGTTTTGAAAAGGTGAAAAAGTGCCAAAGCCTCAGGAGTATCTAAAAATTAAGCAACAAGCAGATCTATACAATCTTTTATTTTTTTGCTCATTCTTCTATTAATCTGGAAAGAAATGCAGAGAACCAGGCTATAATCAGAATGTTTGGCTATGTTGCCAGAGCTGCAGGATCATTCTCTTAAAAGATGGCATATTGCAAGAGAAATTTTGTCATTTTAGATTATTCTTTAAAAAATATATAAGCAGCTAGTTCTTCCTGAAGCACATTTAAAAACAAAACAAGAACAATCCGAATAAAATCTGAATCACACATATTTTTTTTTAAAAATCATTAAAAAAGAGCAAGAAAATGTTATAAGCCATTACAACTTCCTTAACATGTTCCTGGAATGCCAATACCCAAGAATAGAAAAAGCTTAAAATAATTATTCCAAGAAATTACTAACCTAAACTATCTGCAGTGTGTTGCATTGCTATGAACATAACATTTCACTGGCAGCATAGAACACATTGCTTTTCAGCTGGGAACAAATTAAGTGATTTTCCCTCTTTCTACTTTCCCCTCCCCTTCATTAAACCATTTAAACCATAGGAATTAAGGCAAAAGCAGGAGATACCCATTTTTAAAAGATCTGGTAGTAGAAATCTCTTAATCTTTCCATTTGCAAAACACCACGGCTGGTCTGGGACTGGAAATTCATTTACGGGGCTGATGGATGTATTGATTGACATGTTGTGGGGGAGGAAGTTTTTCCATAGAGGGATGTGGTTTTTGGTGGGCCACTTGTGCTGCAGCTGGAGGGAAGTCTTTATCACCCTGATTAAAGAATAAACAAATCAGCATTAAAAACATCACACGGACATATCAACAATTAGTCTCTCCCTCTTTTTAATAACAAAGTTTTGCTGAAATGACCTTTAGCTTACTGATTTCAGGTTTTCTGTCAGAAGTTCAGACTCTTGGAATTTGGAGTTAAGAACTTTTGAATATGCACATATAGCTTCAAACAGGCTACAACATACTTCAAATTTTGTTGCAGATTTTTAGGCCACAATGGCATCCTTCTTTGGTAAGCAGGAAAAGTATCTGAGTAGCAGAATTCTGAATTTGTGACTGAAAAGTGACTGAATTTGGGAATGGGTCACTTAAAATTTTGTTAGCTACTCAAATCACTTTAGTAAAAATCTTTCTCACACACATATTCACTGCTGTTCAGAATATTGTTGAGCTTAGAATAAACTGCCTTTACATGTTTCCCTCAACAGTAATCATATCAAGCTATGACAAACTTATGATGTGATGCTGATGAAGGCTAGCTGATTTCACTCATCAGTGAATCTAAGCATAATTCTTCTAGTTTCTAGACAGTCTCACAATTCCTGGGGGGAAAATCTGCCAGGTTTGATTTTTCTAATTCAAATTTCTAGCAAATCTTAACACTTAGTCAGCTTTGCAAACCCTGTAAGTTTGATTTTTCTTGCTTATTAAGCAGCAAGCATCAAATTCTTGTCCCACCTTGTCTCCCAAACACTTATGCTTCAAAAAGCTAGTATATATCAGCATGAGCCCATTAGAAATCTATAAGGTATGTTTGTGAATAGATTGTTGGACTTGCTCAATTGCAGCCTTCATGAATAAATACTATAGTAGTGGGAACTGTTTAGAATAGGAATTATGCCTGAATGAATTCATAAATACTGCAAATTCTAAATCCATTAAAGTCTGTAACATTCAGTAAAGTCGTTTCAGATATTGGGCACTGAACTTCCAGTGTACTGGGCTTTTTGAAACAGAAGTTGAAATTGAAGTGTGCTTAATATTTGCACCTGGAACTTTATTTATTTTTAAATGAAATGATGCTCTTATAGCAGTTACACATCTGATTACAATGGAAGTAAATGAAGTATAACTTAAAAAGCTAATAAATGATTAGCCATGCCTGGGTATAGTATAAGCTAGAAAAATCAATTTCTTTCAGAATTATTTTTTGCTGAGTAGTTATGTGAATAAATTATATTTGTACAATCTAATTGGTGTATTTTTCACAAGCCTAAGCATTTTCAGTCAACATCCTTATGCTATAAGGATGTAACAGATTTAGGGGTCCTGAAGATGCTACAAGACTGTGCTCGTTTTGAAAAAAAGGTTCTCCTATAATTCACTTTGTTAAATTTTCAGTGCCTGGGAAAGAATCCCCTATTTTCCAAAATATATCTTTAGGCATTATTTCTATTAGTTTCACAACCTAGGCTAGAAATTTTCCAGCCCCCCAGGATATCAAGCTACGTTTTGAAGAATACAAACTATTTTCCTTCGTGTTCCAATATACATGTTTTTACTTTTCATTTTCCAACTTTAACTGTAAAACTGATAATTTTATTGCTGCCAATTTTCTATTAATGTTTTAATGGCATATATTGCCCTGACAACATTTACAAAGACAGGGTGGACTGAAATTGTAAAAAAGAAAAAAGTGAGTTACAGTTCAACTAATAGTATTTTTAAATACATAACTCATGAGGTAATTCACATCCTATTAAAAAGCCTAAATAAACAAGTATTTTTCTTTTCCAAGATAATGGGAATTTTACAATTGAATTATCTTATCTGGTATAACAAAAACAACATCATTGGTAAGGAAAATAATTGATAAAAAATGTAACAGACATTTGTAATTCATATTTTCACAGTGAAAAGCTGAAAATTATTGAAAATGAGGACTTACCCTTGCAATTACACCAGAAATAAACACAGTTGGTTTAGGTGGACTGAAAAATAAAAAGGGAACATTTAGTAATATATTCAATTTGATTTAATAGAAGCCATAAAGCAAAATTGAGACATTTGAAAGGTATAATCAAACTTTCAAAATAGTCCTGCTTAGAAATTAATTTGCTCAAAACAGCCATAATATGCAACCTACTTGACCTTATTCATGCTTAATCAATTAGTGCATGAGAGGGAAATATCTGGGTGAGCTGAACAGGATTGTTTTAAGGTGTTTTTGATTAAAAAATTAATCAAAGGAGAATAAAAGTGGAAGTACCATTGCAAACCATGGACATTTTCTTCTTTAAAATAGAAGCTATTACAGAGTTTATCACTACACAAACATGAATAAAACATCTGTGACAATTAAAATAATGAAGAGCATAGCATGATTATTACAACAATCACAGTTATAGTTACAGCAGTGATCAATTCATTTCAGGGCTGTCAAACTAGACTTCATTGTGGGCCACATCAGGGTTTTGTTTGACCATGGGGTACAAGTGGGCATGGCCAGCGTGGGTGTGGCCAGCTTGACATCACTCATGTTGTAGGTGCCTGTGGTGGCCTGAATGCTCTGCCAGCAAAAATGGAGCTCGGGAGGGTCGCACTGTCAGAGGGTTGCAGGAAGTCATTGCAGCCAAAAATGGAACTCCATTTTCACTGGCAGAGGCACTACGGGCCAGTCCTTTTCTATTTCCAGGGTGGCCCTGTGGGGGCCTTGTGGGCCAGATCTGGCCTGTGGGCCTTGAGTTTGACACTCCTGATTTATTTTGCTGTTCTCCTTCCACTGATCATTTGTTTGTTTCACAAGCACTGCAAGATTTAGTAACTGGAGCCAAATACAAAAGTTATAAATGCCAATACTAAGAATAAGCTAGGTTTAGGTTTGTCACATATCCATGTACTGTTTTTCTCAGGAGTTCAACACTAACATTACCTACAGTAGGGTCTTCTACTACTTGCTTCTAATTTAACTGAAATAAATACATAAACTAGTTCCAGTCATTAATACAAGAGCAGTAACCATTACCCTTATGAACTCAATGACAAACAGAAAATGTGTATTAACAGTGAGGAGGATTAACAGACAACTGAACTAGCTGACAGGGGACTGTTCTCCATGTTTCTACTCCTTCTACATTTACAGTATTCATCATCCCTCCCTCCTCCTTTTTCTTCACTCTATCCCTCCTTCTTTTTAAGTTGTCCAGTAGAGTTTAACTCCACTAAGTATGAATAACAGAATCTTCATGGCAATTTTGGTAGATACTATTGCTACCTTCAGACATTTCTGGAAGATCAAAGGGAAATATAGCAATGCATCTCCTGTTTCCCAGCTTATGTTAATCATGTTAAGACTAATCAAATAACAGAAAAAAGTAACACAATTAACAAGGTAACATGCTTAATTTGTGTTTAGGCATGCAATTCTCTAACTCATCACCCCAATTCAATTTTTCCACTGCACAAATACACAAGGCCCTTAAAGCCACCTGTTAGAAAGGACACCTGGGAACTGTGTATGAGCTGCTCTGACCTCTTCATGAGGCTACAATGAACTTGTAGTAAATAAGCTCTTCTAATTCTATTTATCTTCATTTCCAAACACAGCCAGACCTAGCAAGCAGCAGGATAAACAATATGCTTCAAGCACCATGAGGAAAGAGAAGCAGATGAATGTAAAAAGTCAGCCTTGGTTGTGGGTAGTAAGTAATTTCTATTATGTAGAAAGATTCCAAAGGTACTGTGCTTCAAGTTGCAAAATAACCTGGGTTTGCATTTTTTCCAGTCTCTTCTCAAATATTTGGGGGAATGGGAGGTATCTTCTCAAAGAATGGATTTATTCTAATTAGTTACAACACAAAAATTAAGGGAACTGAATTATGACATTTCTACAGCACATTTTTGCTTTGCAAACTTCTTGAATGAATATCTACTAAGCATTTAATACACATGAAGAAAATAAAGAATAACAAGTAGCAGACAGTGTATTAATAAAACATGAAATTTAGTTTTCACACACGATTTGCCTGCTCTGGCATTTTCTGAAAGGCTTTATAATAGCAAATCTGAATTTGAATGATTTCCTCATATATTTTCCCCCTGACCTTTCAGTTTTCATTGTTCTCCAATGAACCATGAAAGTTGAGTACAACATTTTCAGAAAATCATTCCCAAATACATTTATCTACAATATCTCCAAAAATAATCATTGCTATGTTACCTATAGCAGGAAAGATACCGGTTTGAATATCTTTCTCTCTGACTAGAATAAAATAACAGAGTTGGAAGGGACCTTGGACGTCTTCTAGTCCAACCCCCTACTTAGGCAGGAAATCCTATACCACTTCAGACAAGTGTTCAATCCATTCAAAACTTCTGGAAGCAAGTTGTTCCACTGATTAATTGTTCTAACTGCCAGGAAATTTCTCCTTAGTTCTAAGTTGCTTCTCCTTGATTAGTTTCCACCCATTGCTTCTTGTCCTACCATCAGGTGCTTTGGAGAATAGCTTGACTACCTCTTTGTGGAATCCCTTGAAATATTGGAACACTGCTATCATGTCTCCCCTACTCCTTCTTTTCATTAGACTAAACATACTGAGTTCCAGTTCCAGCAACAGTTCTTGATATGTTTTAGCCTCCAGTCCCCTACCATAATAATCTTTGTTGCTCTTCTCTGTACTTTTTCTAGAATCTCAACAAGTTTTTTACATTGTGGTGACCAAAACTGGACACAATATTTCAAGTGTGGTCTTACCAAGGGATTATAAAGTGGTATTGACACTTCACATGATCTTGATTCTAGTAAGCATGCATATGGAAACTATTTCAAGCTAAAAGCTAACTACACAAAATCAGGGGCAGCAACATGGCAAGCAAACGTAATTTGATCTGAGGAATAAATGGAAAAATTGGCTTAATAAGAGGGCTAAGGCTTGGGCAGCTATGGGCTTGCAATGGTAGCATATGACTAAGAGCTGTGATGGTGAACCTGTGGCACGTGGAACCATATTGGTAGGCATGTGAGCTCAGCTGATCTTTAGACTTTCTCTCCCCCCCCCCCCCGAAGTTGGGAAATAAACTGTTTTTCGCCTCCGGAGGGGTGGGAAGGCCTGTTTTTCACTCTCCCCAGGCTGCAGAGGCTTTCTAGGAACCTGTAGGGGGCAAAAATGGCCTACCCCACCCCTGGAGGCTGGAAACAGCCTATTTGCTGAGGGCCTCTAGGGGAGGTAGGGAAGGCCAATTTTGCCCTCCCCAGGCTCCTAGAAAGGCTCTGGAGCCTATGGAGAGTGAAAAACGTGCCTTCTGGTCCCACAAGAAGTTGGCAGATGGGCCATTTCCGGTCTCCAGGGGACCGAGGAAGGCCATTTTCACTCTTCCCAGAAAGGTTCTGGAGCCTGGGAAGAGCAAAAAACAGATCTAGCAGGCCCACCTTGCTGCTGCATGCCAAAAGCGGGGAAAGCATAGGGGTGTTATGTACACATGCATGGAAGGACACATAGAATTATGTGTGTGAGAACCTGCACAACGTCCTCACGCTCCCTCCGCTTTTGACATGTGATGGCAAAAAAGTTAGCCATCACTAACTAAGAGCATATAAGAATTTTCAATAAACTGGCCCTCACAGAGGTTTGATACCATCTTCTATGGTCCTTGGCAGGCATAGACAACACTTTACTAATTGGACTATATGCCAGGTATCAATTTATACAACCAGGGAGTACCAGAAAGGAAACACTAGTGATATTTTGCTTTCAGCTAAAACAGTTTGGAAATTGATACTTGCCTGCTCACATATGACATTAAAAAGTCAAGTACACACCTCTGTCCAGGAAACCAGGCTTTGTATTAATATTAAAAGAACAAACAACATTTTGATTACTACTTGGAAAGGAGACTACATGTAAATATCAGCCTGTAAACTAATCTGGGGTGACAACAAAAACATATGGGAAGATGACAATACTGCTGCTAAACTAAAGGAACATGTCCATGAAACTTGATTCATGGGTATCTCTTTTTCTTTAGTGTTTTTTAACTGACCCCAATCAGCCTGCTACAGAGAACACTTTGGGTATCAAACTTGGACTAGGGAAATGGTTTCCAATTCAGACTCAGATATAAACTCCACAGGGCAAAGTCTAGACTGCTTCACAGGCTATTATGAGAATGAAAATCGCAATGGGATGAAGAGGTCCATAGGCCATTATGAGTTTTCTTTTTTTTAAAGAAAGCTGGAATAAAAACATTTAAAAAAGAGTTTTAGGATAGGAGGTAAATCAAAGATCACGGTGACAAGTTGCAAGTCTGGAAGAAATATAAATGATCTCTGATCATCTGAGAAGAAAAAAAGCATACTTTCAAAAGAACATCTCATTCTTCCCAAATATCAAAGCTTCTCTGGAGCTCTGACCTCTTGTCCCTAAATAATTATGATGAACAAAGATCCCTGAAGATACATTACTACAAATGGCAACAAACTGAAAGCTTATTAAAAGCAGACTTTTAGTATTTATGCCAGACTGCTCCAATTCAATGCTAATTACAGAGCCTGCATTTTGTTTTTCTATTTTTTAAGAGGGGTTCCAAAGTCCTATAGCCACAACACTATCTATCACAAATAACAGCTAAAAATAAAATAAAATAAAAATCTTCCCTCTCACTTATCTAGTGATAAGGGGCATAATTAGAAGGATGAATAAATAAAGTTTCAGTTTTAAATGTTTTACACTCTGCATTTGTTGCATGGAAAGTGTAATTTACACTCCCAGTATTTGGTAAGCTATAATGGCTGCTTTGACAGATGTTGTCAAGGCTTTAAAAAAATAAAAACATGTTCTTTTAGAAACATCATATGGAATTGTAACAGGTTTGATTTTTAAAACACTAATAATTTGTTACATTTCAGAGAGAATCTTTTTTATCTAAGATAAGCAGAGTTTTCTTTCTAGCATTTAGCATATGGAGGAGAAAATAGCACTTGTTTTTTTCAAGCACTAACTCTGATGTCACTCATACACTGTTATGAAACAACCTGATGAACACTAGTTTCTTTGAGGGTTTCATTTATTTTTAATCTCATATAAAGGAATTCTAATGTATTATAACACAAGGGCTTAAACATGCAGTTTACTGATGCTAAAAATAAACAGACGAGAAAACTGATTGAGAAATCCATTTAAGCTAAAGAAAAGATCTGACAGTCTTGGTCTCTATGCAGTCACCCTTAATTATTATTAGATCCATCCCATCTATCTAGTAATATTTCATACAGCCCTTTAGTGTTTTTAAAGTATTTTGTGTGTATTTGGGCAATAATCCTCATAAAAACCAAAGCTCTGCTCTGGGACAACTATGTGTCTTACCAGCTTTAGCAAGATTTTCAGTCATAGATAGGTTGCATGTGCTGGTCAGCTTCTGATCTTTGTACCACATGTTTATTCACAAACAACTGGACTCATAGAAGTTAGAACGGGAAGCCTGTATGGTAACAATCTCTATTACTGCTTAGCTTTATCTGTGGTCAGTAAATCCCTAAAGAAGGCCTGTATTTTCTATATCTGCAGCAACACTTTGCAGTGTTGTTGCTGCAAGGGAAATACTGGCATGACTACTATTCTTGTTAGTCACAAAAAAAGCTTCTTTCTGATCTTGGGTAATCTAAAGTATGATGATAGTAACTGAAATACAGGCACCTTAGAAAGCTTGCTGCCCTTACCCTCTAGTGAAAATGTGGGTGGTGGGTAAGACAACTTGTAATCCCCATCTTATATGTGTGCAGAAATAAATTTGTGAAGTGATCAATACTTGTATCTTCTGCTACATAAAAACACAGAGGAACTGCAAATTAATATTTTAAAAATACACAATCTTGCCTTGATGCAGCTATGAAGAATCTCAATCGGGTGCTTTTAGGGGGGATTCTACTTAATTTTCCTCTTTTAATTTTTGATATTTCATTTCGGAAGTACATTTTTCTAGCAGGCAGCTGCCCTAAAATTACAAGAATTTGGATTTCTGACCATTATTTAATTGTTGTTTGCTTCTCACAATGCTCAAGATTTTGTTAGCAGGCTGACACAATATCAGGTATTTTATTAACACACAATATTGTTTTCCTAACAGTTTAAGTCCAGATGCACATTTACAAAACTTTCCACAGGATGGCACTGATGAGCCTTCAAGATTTTGAAACTGAATACAAGTAAGCAGTTTATTTTTCCTAAATAAAGTTGCACAGTTGCAAATAATGTGCCCCCAAGCCTTTTGAAGAATTAATGTATACTTATAGATACACCCCTGAGGCCCTTTAAAAAAAGACCATGGCTATTATTTTTCCACCATTCTGAACTAAAAAACAAAATGCTAACATACAAGATGAAGAAAGGTTTAACATAGTCATTGGTTTAAGGGCCTTGAGCATGCACACACGCATGCTGAATTATAACTCTCATCACCACACAGAGTAAGTAGTCCAAAGATACAGGTTCAATAGCGAAGAAATTTCCCCTTACTCCCTGTTGCAAGCAGTCCAACAGTTTGATGGCAGGTTTCACATAGCTATAACATACGAAACATTCCCCAATCATCATTCTTTTATTCATCCCAGTGGAGGATATGATAAATGCTGCACTATTTGCACATCCCCACTGAGCCAATTTCTCTTTACTTATATGCAATGTTGGAAACTTGCAGCATCTTTCAATAATGTCTGCGTTTTCAAATAAAGTTTCATTTTTGGGGAAAGGAGGACTCCATTTGTCATCCCTGGAAAACCAATCTTCTCAGTAGGGTAGGTAATTAAAGTCCTTAGTATGTCAGCATGTATTTAGAAAGAAGTTCTAGCATTAGGAAATAATCATATTAAATGAATGAGAAAATCTACTGTGTTTCTCCAAAAAGACCCATCTTGAAAAGAAGCCCTATCATGTTTTTGAGCCATGTGATCAAATTAAGCCCCACCCACAAAATTAGCCCTAATTAAGACCCCGCCTACCCAAGGGTGCAGGGGTAGGGCGAGACACACAGGTAAAAAATAAGCTATGGTGGAGATGGGGAACTGACCTACTTACTAGGCCTTGAACACCCCGACACTTGCCTCACCTTCTTCTACGGCCGCTTGCCGCCACTCACACGCATCACCCTGGCCTCTGTTTTGCTTTTAGATGCCTGCCGGAAGGCATCTGCAGCTGATAACAGAGCTCCAGATCGATGTGGAACTCTGTTATCGGTTGCAGATGCCTTCCAGCAGGCCTCTAAAAGCAAAACGGAGGCCGGGGCAATGCGTGTGAGTGGTGGCAAGCAGTTGAAGAAGTGGACCAACAATGGGCTCCTGGCTGGGTGGAGCTGTTGGTGCCATCATGACGAGGTGAGTCAATAATGAGAACCCTCCAAAAAAAAAGGCCTAGACATTTTTTGGGGTGTCAAAAGAAAATAAGACCCGACCTTCTTTTTGGAGAAACACAGTACTAAATTCAGTTTTGCTTATTTATAATTTTCTAAATCTTAAGTGCATGTATTTTTATCCACATCTCCTAATATCTACTTTTAAGCAATTGTTTCTAATACAGCATGGGCTTATACATGTGCTTTTGGTTTCTATATTTGCATCACAACATTTGGGAAATGTAAGGGTTGCCTTGCATGTGTTTGTTCTATATATTTTAAAAGTACTAATAAATAATGGATGATTTAGATTTCTTTTCAATCCCTATTTCATTTTTTAAAGCAAATGGATATCAAAGGAGTGTCTTTTTATAAAAATATCCATTACAATATAAAAACCCCTTTATCTTTAAAAAATGAAAAAACTCAAATGAAATTTCAGTTTGCATAATAAAACATTTTATTATGCAAAACTCAACATCAAATGTATTAAATTTGATTCAGTATTCACTATAAGTCTCAAGTTTTGCTATAGATTATTCTACTATAAAGGCTTTATGTAGTTTTACCCTAAATTTCCTTAAGAGTTCTAAAATGCAAAATTGCAGCAACTTAGGCTTTCAACAATAAGGGTTGAAAAGCATCCTTTGTTATTATAAATCTTGATGCAATCTACTTGGAAAACATTTGATTATTCACAATATTCCTATTACAACAACAATGTATTTATTTTATCCATTTTAATCACTCCTGACTAATTCAAATAGCTTGTATAACTCTCTTTTTATGACCCTGTAATCCCTTGATTTGGGGTAGAGTTGGGGTGACTGGATGGAGCTGAGTGTTTAATGAATGGATGCCCACATGGAGTTCAAGCAGATATTTTTTTCCTTTGTGGCCTAGGAGAGAAACATCTGCTATTACCTAGGATTGAACTCTCCACCATCTGAGTGGAAGGCGAGTATCTTCACCTCTAGGCCTCCATGCCACTCTCATATAGCTTATGCAACTAATCCTGTTAATAAGTATTGTGCTTCAGGTTCAGCCTGCAATGCTATTCTTGTGACAGACGATTATGTGGGCTACTCATTATTTGCTGCTATAATAATGTAAGCAAATGATACATGCAAGAATCATCCCTGAGAAAAAGTTTAGTTTTATGAGTTACATGATACTAGGTTTAGGTATTTTCAGAAATGAAGGCAACTAGCAAGTACTCTTTGGTCTTTAAAAAATGTGGGAATGTCTTTAGAACAAATCTCCATGAGATTTAGAAGAAGCATGAGTTCAAGAATGATAACAGAACATTTCCATTGTGATAAGTATTCTGCATTCAAAAGGTAAGTGCAACGTTCCACTGCAGCAACAACGTTGACCTATTTTTACAGGCATCTGATAACTGAAGATTGGCTTGACTTACACACATGCCTCCAAGGTTTTCTTAGATTTCAATTTAAAGTCACTGTATTAATGCTATCCTAAATATAGTGCTGAAAGAATTCATGGGAGTGAGAAATAAGATAACAATTTTATGTCCTAGCTTTAAACCATATTAGTTATCAGACTGCTGGGACATTGCTACTAGTTTTTAAAGATAACAATTCAGTTCAGGTGTACTTGAATTTATAATGCAAGCCCTCAGTGATGGCTAACCTTTTCCAGGCTGAGTGCCCAAAGTGCAAGTGTGTGCCTGAATCCCCAAAATGCAATGTGCCCCTCACCTGCGCACACATTCAGCCCTCTGCATGCCCCCCACATGCAAATGCAGCCCTCCCACACGTGCCCCACACCCCATGCATGCATAATAGAATCATGAAAACCAGCTGGCCTGCAGGAGGCATGTCTATAATGTTATGCTTACATTCTCTTTCTCTGCTGTACTTTGACATAAGCAACTGTTTTAGTACTGGGTAGTCCTCCTGTTCTCCATTACCCAAGATTATTATTTAATTATTTATTAAAACAAATAATATTTGTTTTCTCTCTAGAAGAGAGAGAAAATACAAGTGACTCATGTGTTCCAGGATGGAGAGTTAAGCAAAGAAAGAAGTGTAATATAATTCTTAGAATCTAGCAACTTTTGCTATTTATTGCTAGCAATTTAGCAACTAGCTAAAAACTTACCTCTTCCGTCTCGCTGGCTTGGGTTAATAAAATTTTAATTAAGAACTTAGGGGTTTTAAATAT
>JANHFP010006359.1:50884-61984 GCA_032468135.1 Calamaria suluensis
GGCTGTACACCGCCCCGAGTCCGTGTGGAGAGGGGCGGTATAGAAATTAAACAAATAAATAAATAAATAAATAAATTAACATTGGATATGAAAGGAAAAAAAGAATCGGAATATTACCAAATATGGGACAAATGGTATAATTAGCTAGGGAAGAAAAATAAATTAAATAGTTAAAAGTAAAAGGGAGAATCTGCAAGTTAATTGACGATAAATGAAAGAATACAGGAATACAATGAATATTGTTGTATGTAAATACTTATAAATTAATATAATTAGAAGATAGAAATGAAGACTGTGGAAAATTGACATGGCAGAGTTAGAAATTATATGTTATTGTAGGTAAGTAAGTTTGTTTTTGTTATATGTAGTTTGCCTTTTTAAGTTTCCTTTTTTCTTAATGTACTTTCTGTATTTAATAAAATTATTTTATAAAAAAACAAAACAAAAAAAACAACTCCTTGTCACACAGCTCTTCCTCTGAGAACTGTAAATCCTAGGAACTGCATGAATATTACACATTAACCCAGTGGTGGAATTCAGGTTTTTTTTACTACCAGTTCTGTGGTCATGGCTTGGTAGCTGTAGAGTGGCTTGCTGGGTGTGGCAGGGGAAGGATACCTCAAGATACCATCCCACTGTGGGGCCAGTTGGAGGTGGTATTTGCCATTCTCCAAATTACTCAAAATTTCCGCTACTGGTTCTCCAGAACCTGTCAGAACCTGCTGGATTTCAGCCCTGCATTAATCCAATTTCTTTATAAAAATAGGCAGCAATGCAGAAAATTATTTTAGGAATTTGCTATGAATCATAATAAAACACTATATAACTTCACCAAAAAATCATATAAAGGATTTTAAAAAGACATTGAGAAGCTTTGGGTTCATCTAATAATCCAGCTTTGAAAAAAGTGGCTCACTGAAGAATTATTTAATCTTTGGATCAATACACAGAAGGCTTGTAAAATAATCATATAGATACTTAAAACAGTACTATATGAAGTGTTCAATTTTTTAAAAAAATATTCTACACCAGGGCTGTCAAACTCCTGACCTATGGGCCTGATGACACACTGGCCATGTCTACACCCTTTTTAGCAAAGGGGAAAAAAGTCCCAATATGTCAAATTGACGCTGCCGTGATGATATGAGTTTGACACCCCTGTTCTACACAAGAATTTAATGGACAAATAGACGAACCATTCACTATTGTTCTTGGTGCAATATCAATACAGGGAAGACATCCAGGAGGGCAGGTGGCTCTGAGCTTTATTCTTAGATACCACAAATTCCTTTTCTTTCTTCTTGGATGCCACAAATTCTGAAGATTAGAGAAGGGAAGTGTCCAGAAGGCAGTCCAACTGATTTGGATCATTTAAAGGTCAATCTCTCAGGGCAATCTAATGTTATTGCTCAGACTTCCTGAAGGAAAGAAAGAAAAAAAGGAAATACCATTTACAATAATAATCCCAGCTAGGAAACTTTCCTTGCTCTACTGCATATAGGACTACATTGTTCTGAATATTTAAAAATCCAAAATAAAAGAAAAACTGGGCCTCCCCAACATCAACTTTTCTAATTCCTCCCATCAGATATTTGCATCCTAGAGCTTTCAGCAGATGCTGCTTTTTGAAACCCACAGCCGATGAGCATCCTTTGAGACTCTTCCATACTGAAGCCTGGAATTCTAGCCTATTGGAAAACACCATGTACTTTATTTTACAGGATTCATTTCAACAGAGCAATGAGCCTGGTCACTTTTTATTAGACTCTTGTCCTTCATGGCTAATATAAGGTAACAAAAGGAAATTGGTTGTGTCCTAGAGCTGAGTGCTGTCTTTCTTTAAAGAGATGAGTTCCTGCTGCCTTGAAAGAAGCAGTTATAATACTGCTGCTAAATGGATTTGCCTTTTTTCTGGGTACAATTGAACAAATAGCATCCATATGAATTCTAAGCATTCTAGATCAGGACTGGATTGAATCTCACAAAAGCTTTTCTCATTGTACTTTCTACATCAGTGGTCCCCAACTTTTGGGGCACCAGGGACCAGTTCCATGAGGAGAGGTGTTTCTAGGGACTGGTTTTGGGTGCTGCCTGAATCTCATGGATGGGCCTTTGCTTGTTTATGCAGCCCAGTTTCTGGCATGCTGTGGACCGGTGCCTGGTGACCTCTGTTCTACATTATACTTCAAGGTAGAAATTTACACTTTAACATAACATAATATCTGAAAGGGTTATAGAACTCCACAAGATAATTCTAGGCAAGATATGTATGTACCATTAACATAACAGTATTGTGGCAGAGGAAGTAGGGCAGACTGCAAAACCAATTGGCACTGGGGAGAAAACAATTTTTCTACTTGTATTGGTTAAAGCTACAATCAAGGGCCAACTGGATTATTTACTTTTCATTCTCTAAAATCATAATGTCATGCCTGGGAGGGAAACCTCATCCTTGGAAAATGTTCCATCTGGATGGATATATCAGAGAAACCAAGAAGATACATACTAGAGGAAAGACCGTGCATCCTGTGAATTTTTTACCTCCTTACGGAAAGAAATATATGCCAGTTCTTGAAATGATGTAGAGGATTGCTTTCCTAGTGAGACAGTGAAAGGGAAACATAATTGAGTCACTTTGCTGAGTTTGTGCCAGCAATCTTGTAAACATCTTACAAGATGCAGCATCAACATTCTTCAAGCTGGGTAGAAGGATGACTCTGTTGCTTCAAAAAAAGGTTTGTGATGCTGCCTAGGAAGCCATTCAGGTTACATTTCACTTATCTTTCCAGTTACTGATTTCTATAACTGGACTATTCTAGTGTATTTTATTTCTTGTCAATACATACTGGGGATCTCTATCTGTACAATTTCCTAAATATAAGCTTCAGATGAAAACAAAATATGAACCTATACTAAGAACTTGAATTGAGTACTTTCAAAAGTATCTAGCTAACAGCTACTATTAAAAAAAACACGGCTTTATTGCTAAGGATATGAGCCTGGCTTTCTCTCTTTGCATTTCCCTTCCAGGTATGGATGAGAAGGGGTTCCTACCATGCAGGAGAAATTCAGAATCTCCCTCCTCTTTTCCTTACCTACTGTTAAACTGGTCTGTGGGAAGCAGTTGAATTCATTACAACACTGCAAATTGCTAAATTTGTGTTGCAAATGGAGAATCTATAAATTATTTCAGGTAAAAAGGATATTTAGAGAGAACTGCTTCCATAATGCAAGCTACCCCATTTCCTAAAGTGTCTGTGTTGGTGAACATCCCCATTACAATTGGAAACCTGTTCCACAACCTAATGGATGGTTTTCATTTCCCCTGACATCTATGGTCAAGGCTTCCTTGCAAAGCAAACAGTTTCTGCAGTTTGAAAAGCTTCTATCATAATTTGCTATTATGTGTGCTTGTTGTTTGCTGGTGGAAGGGAAATGGCTTAAAGCCAGCAGTCCCATGAGGTTTGGCTAAGCCATTCCACCCTGATTTAGCTGTTAGAAGACAGGGTTAATTCTGTAAGAGCACAGAAGCTTTGCAAGTAAATTCCCAACAGATATTTACAATTTTATAATATATGATTAGTTTAGTCTGGTGTACAGCCAGGATCTTTTTGACAACATGCCCAAGAGCCTACTATGCATAGGAAGAAATCCAGGAAAAATGTAAACAGATGAATTCGTTCATCTCCATTTTCTCTTGTTGCTAGATGACAATGTCTGGGACAAAGCTAAAATATTATTGCTGATTTTTTTTTTCAGAATTGGCAGCATCAATGTCACACACAAACACACACACACCCCACTACAATGGATTGACTCAAGTTTGCTTGGTATGTCAGATGTGGGAATAAGGAGTAGCATTGTTATGCCAAAGGACAGCCATTCTTTTACATTTCTGAAAAGGTAAGAGTAATCATTCTGTCTGCCCAAAACATTGGTGAAGCAGTTTGTGGTAAGAATCTCAAGGAAAAGGTTTCAATGTGTTGGAGGCATTTATGTGTAGGGGATAAAAGAGTCCAAAATGACAAGTTTACATCCACACCCATGTAATCAAAGTCTCCCTTTTTAATGGGCTTGTAAAACATGCCCCTACTGATGGCATCCTTTTGACATTTTTGATCCACCCATCCTCTGCTATAGATATTCTTATTTTGTGCTTTTGGTTGAATTTAGAATATGGCATGGCCTAATTTTTTCACTGCCATGACAAGTGGGACACTGCTATTACGGTTATACCTGATAATTGCAACAATCCGGAGCAGTTAAATGTAAATATCTCCTAAGGTGGCAATCAATAATGGAATAGAAGGTATTCTCCCCTTGTGTATAAACAAAAACTATTCAGTCTTGCCAGGATTCAGCTAAAAACCTGTTGCTCCCCATCTAAACCCGTGCAGCCTCCAGGCACTGGGATAAAATAGCCATGACATCTCTTAATTTGCCAGGGTTAGACAAGTACAATTGGGTATCATCAGCATACTAATAATACTTCATGCTATGCTCATAAAAAGGGAGGCTTTTATTACATGGGTGTGAATGTCATCAGCATACTAATAATATTTCATCCTATGATGACAGATGAGTTTACACAGTGGTCTCATGCATAGTAGATGTTAAGGAGAGGAGAAAATATGAAATTGTAACATTCTATTATGGAAGCCATGAAATCCTAAAACACATCAGGCCCCATTCCCAGGAAAAGCAGATTACTCCCCCCCCCCCCATCTGAGCACTGCCAGTCTGGAAATGGTGTCAAGGAGCTCAGAAAGGGAAGTTGCAATGCAACAGCAGCAATTTCAATTGATCCATAGAAACAGATCTCATAACCAGAGATCTGTTGAACAGGAGCCCTGCAAACTGTAAGAGATTCTCTTATAAGAATCTTCACCCCTGCCCTAGAGTTTTAGTTGATACCACACTTGAAACCCAGCTGGGTAGATTTCAGAAAGGGCAACTTCAGAACTAAGCTAGGTCTCGGTGATACATGCCAGATTACAGATGATGGGAGCCTTACTACAGGCTGACCTGGCATATAATAGCAGCAAGTGGAAGCTGTAGTTACTGAAAGTCCATTGACAGGCATCGGGGCTGAGATCAAGAAACTGGAATAAGGATCATTACAAGACAACAGTTCCATGGTCCAAGAAAGTACTCAGCTCTTTGTCTCCTGCCATATTTCCCCATACCTGTCACCATTGTAATGCTTGTAGCAGTATGTAGCATGTTTGAAGTGTTACTTCTGGTAACACAAACAGAAACCCAGGTATAAACAATACCAGATTAAAGCATTTTTTTCAATATTAACTGCATTCCTGCAATATTAAATGCATCTACTATCTTCATGATTTCTGTCTTCCTAAATTAACTTTCAATTTCAGATTTTGCTTTGGCTATACTGAGCCTACTTCAATTACAAGAATTAGTCCTCTGAATTCTTTAGAGAATAGTTCCTTCCATTTGCAATATACAATTAAAACTAATGGTTAGGTTGCTGCCAGTCTTGGTGCTTTTGCTTATTTGCATGTAGAGATTTTGTGTTCCTTTATTAATTGGAGGTGAAACATTTCTCAAGTGGTGAAATATAAAATAAAACCTTGGCAACCGTGTCAAGACTTCTGAATGAAACAAAGTGGAAACTTAAACTGATCATCTTTTCATTTAAGATCTGAAAGAGCCAGGTTTTAACACCAGTTGGGAGTTGGGTATTTGCCAAGCATACAGCCATTACCAAAATGGTTGTTTTTCTTCCTCTCAAAAAGATGAAGCTTACAATTTTGCAAATTAGCACAATGTCATATCTTCTTGAAGGTCTCAACCCAGTACTTGTAGGGGCAGGTAGTTTTTTTTTATATAAATACTACTACTACTACTACTACTACTACTACTACTACTACTACTACTACTACTACTACTAATAATAATAATAATAACAACAACAACAACAACAACAATAATAATAATAATAATAATAATATACTCTTATTAAAAAACCAAATTGTGGTTGATTTTGTGGCAGGGTGAAAGAAGTCAATGAACAGAAAACAGCTTGCAGAAAACCTAGAGCCTGTTTGTTTAAAAAAGAACAGATGCTCAGAATCACAAGTATCTCCCTTTCTGAATTGTGTGAGAAAAACCCTGCTGTGTGTAGAAGCAAACCCATTAGCTCATATCATACAACACAGCAGAACTTAGTATTCTTTTCGGTTATGCCTCCAGTGACTTGTGCAAGAGAGTCATCTCCAATCACGCTGCATTGCACCTTTGAGCTTTCAAGTGACTGGAGGCCAAAGATCTGAGGTGTTGTTCCACTCATTTCATCAAACTTTTATGGGTGCATCATAACAGACCTGTTGTTTAGAAAAGCAAGCACTGTATCAAATGCAAATACCACCAAGCTAGCCTCTGTGCCTTTTCTTTCTCTTCCCCGGTGTTTAAAATTCAAAGCAAAATCATACAAAATTGATGTTTTGAATACTTCTAAGAGGCTCAGCCAATAAGAGTTTGCCTCCTTGTCTCAAACTATAATCAATTTCATTTTCTTTTTTGATTGTCCCATAGAACAATTTAAAAATAAGAGAACAATTTAAAATAAGCAATGAATTATTACAATAAAACTTATATTGACAAAATGAAAAGAGCCTCTATAGTTTCTATTGTTCAGTCCAAGGAACCTGGGTTTCAACCCCTGCAAGATCAAATCAGTCAGGAAGATACTATTGGAAACAGGTGGTTCTTCAAGCATGCCACATAGGGTTTTATAGATAACAAACAGTACCTTGAATCACACCTGAAAGCAAATGAGCAACCAATGGAGTTCACAAAGCCAAGATGTTAAATGGGCATACAGGTGAGAGAAGTCCCTGAGGATGGGCTCCAGCAGGAGTCCAAAAACTTGGAAGACCTCCCAGTTTTGTGTATTGTGTACTATATGTACACTGTGTCCATGCAAAAGGCATTCCTGGGCTAATCAAGGTAATTGCTCAGTGAAGGAACTGCCAGGTATACAATTTCTGACATGCTGGCTAAATATGAAGCTGTTATGCAGTGCCTGTGGAATTCTGGGAGTTGAAGCTCACACATGTTAAAGTTGCTAAGGCTGAGAAAAACTTATTTAGACTATATCAAAGATTGGCAGAGTGACATAATGTTTGGCTCTGCCTGAAAGTTCTTATTTCAACTCCTTCTGTCTAGAATCTCAGCAAAAGCATGATGAATTGTAGAGCTGGAGGCAATCGCAATAAAGAACATAATATAACAGAATAAAATCAAAGAAGTTCCAATAGTTGAATGATTTGCAGAATATTTTTGGCAATAATATCAATTGTTAGGCAGATTTCAGTGTAGTAATCTTATCTTCTTGCTTTCTCTTCACTTCCTGCTCACCCCCTTCTGACAATAATCAAGGCCGTGCAGAAATGGCTTTTATATGAGGTGAGAAACCCAATCATAATGAACAAAAAAAGAAAACTCGAGTATAGATATCTTCCTAGCTTAAATCCTCAAATCCCACAAGGTGATTTCTATAAGTCTGACAAATTTACTTTCTTTGGTTTTTGGCACATAGTGATATTTTCAAATGCTGCATCAAAGTAAAGCGGTTTTGTGGAATTCCAATGTGCAACCACTGCTCTGTGCAGTAGGGCTCAGCAGTTCAAAAAGAGAACATAATGATATCAAAATAAAATGACCATTTTGGCAGACCCTGTTCTTTCAAGCACTCTGCAGCAAAATAAGAATTACAGTAGATGGCAGTAGTCAGGTTGAGCTTCTTAATACATGCTGGTCTGTCAAAGAATTCTGAGCTCTTGGACAAAGATTTTTCCTTTCAGTTGAGGTGGCTAAAGTCCAGAAATACAGAGCTTAGAAACTACGAAAGCCATGAACTGTAAGAGCAGTAGCTGACAGTCAAGCAGTTATACACAGAAAGGCATATTGAAAAATCCCTTTACTTTGAATGTATTTTAGCATTGGAATAATATAACCTATTAATTGTTTTTAATGCTCATTTTAATTTGTTATTTTTATGTTTTATTATTTACCAGTATGAGCACTTCCTTTAGAAAGAGTATAGCTTTTAATAAATAAAATGAGATCATACACATTTTGTAGCTGACAAGATAGCATTTATTTTTCTTAAGTGGGTTGAAACCCAACATATCTGAAATGCAACAAGCTGAGAACTTCCATGAATATCAGTCCTGGTCATACTCAGATTTCAAAGTGTAATAAGAGGATGGAAAATTGTTTATTTTATATACCTAGGGGAAAGCATATCTTCCCAGAAAAAAATAGGATATAAATTATGAGTGATGATAGTTTTTGATGCTGTATACTCAGAAGCTAAGCAGAGTTGGCCATGACCAGTAAATGAATAGGACACTATCATGGCAGTTGTGAAATCTGAACTGGTTTACTTCCGGTTCTCTTGCCGTGCATGCACACCAAATGCATGCTGTGCATGCATGTGCAGTGCACGCCAAATGTGAGCTGTGCTTGCACATGTGCAGTGCATGTCAAACACAAGCTGTGCATGTAGAGTGAGCGCCAAAAGGAGGTAAGGAGAAGAGTGTGCGTGCGTGTGTGGTCAGCTGTGCCATGTGATCATGGGAACCTTTTAAAAAAATTAAAAGCATTTTTTACTACTGGCTTGGGTGAATAAGTAGTAAAAAAATCTTTTAAAAAGTAAAAAAAGAGGCTCCAATGATCATGTGACACAGCTGTGATCGTTAGTGCCTTTTTTACCTTTCAAAGGCATTTTTACTATCTATTCTAGGTACTACCTTTACTACCTTAAAGTTTAAGACACTTGTTGGATTATATTCTATTACTTGTGTTTGCATTATAATGAATTCCAATATGATGTGGTCACTTTTGCCCAAGGTTCCAGCAACTTCAACTCCCTATATCACTTCTCTATTAGTAAAAATTAGATCCAGTATAGCTTTTCCCCTGGTGACAAAGTTGTCAACCAAACTGATTCTGTTCAATCTCCTACTTGCTGCAGAGTTTGTCTCCCAATTGATACAGGGTAGTTAAAGTTTCCCATTACCACTGTAGCATGTTTCATATATACATTTGTTAATTGTTTAGCAAAAAGTTCATCTATTCTATTTCATCTGCTTGGTCGGGTGGCCTGTAGTATACACTTATAGCAATGCCATTCTTTTTTTTCTCTTCATTTTATATCAACCCAAATGGATCCTAGGAGGTTTGTATTTCCATAGGGGATTCTAGGAGGTATGCTGTGTGTAGTTCTATAGAGATGTAGAGATCTTTTATATATATTGCAGCTCCATCTCCTCTTTTGTTAGATCTGTTTCTTTTGAATAGTTTGTATCCTTCCATCAGTACATTCCAGTCATGAGTTCTATCCCACCACGTTTCAGTAATGGCAACTACATTATACCACCCTTCATGAACTAATACTTCAGGTTCACCCTGTTTGTTCCCTAAACTTTGACTGTTACTGTATGGGCATTTGATTCCTTTATAGGTCAGGTATGTTTCTTATATCTCCTACTTTGTAACAGGTATTTCCATCCCTTCCAGCACTCTACTTCATTATGATTTTTTAAAATTCTTTCTCTTTACTCCCTACCTCCTTATGTGATTGGTTACCTAGTGGCTTTTGCTTGGAATTAGATTCTAAAAGTAGTGAAGATTGGTCCCCTCACCCCTCAATTTTAGTTTAAAGCCCTTTTGATAAGATGAACCAGTCATTTTCAGAATATATTCTTTCCAGTTCATGTGAGGTGCAGTCCATCCCTTGTCAGTATCTGTTCATGAAGATGAAGAGCCACTCATCTCTTCTTCCTATTTAAATCTTTTCCTTGAACTACAAAACTGCCAGTTCCATTAATCTCCAATGACCTTGTTGTATACATGGCTACAGAATGGGACTATAGACACCTGCTTTCTCAAAAGCTTATTTTCTAGGCCATTTGTGCATTCTATTTCAGTCCTTGTCAGAAATTATTGCTTGTAGTTTGACTGATGACATTCACATTTCTATTTATCTCACATATTTTTCACTGCTGAAAATTGGGCGATGCTAATTTAAATTAAGGAGGAAAACTTCAACTTTGAAGGTCTATCCAGTGAAATTGGGAAAAATGCAAAGCTTCATTAGATAGACTGGATAGACCTTCAAAGTGGTGGTTTTCCACTTTGAATGTCGGTCCACTATTGTGTTGGTTAATGAATGATGTGGTTTGTATTGTTACTGGAGAGCTTTGGACTTTGTATATATGCTGTTATTTTTGTACATTTACTATAATAGTTCTAAAACCACTAGTAAAGCAAAAAATAGTTAAAGTATCAGGCTATAAATAGAATTCTGTACCCACCTTACATACAGTCAGTTAGGGACCTTGGACTAGTTATTCTCTTTTGGCCCTAGGAAAGGAGGCAATGGCAGACCACTTCTGAAATCTTGCCAAGAAAACTGCAAGGACTTGTCCAGGTAACTACCAGGAGTCAAGACTGATATGAAGGTAGCAGGAAAGCAGCAAAGCTGCAGGATAACCTACAGTAGTCCTGCCTCCCTAGCATCTTTTATTTGATCGGGGGGAAAACTACAATATTAGAGATGAAGTGTATAATTTTAAAAAAAGCTTTTCAAACTTTATCCAATCTAGGAGTGGAAAGGTACTGTAAGAATGCAAACAGAGGAAGTATAACACCAAATTAGTTGCAGTAGTAAAGAGAAAGAGAAAAAAAGCACAGCTGGATGGCTAATTCCATTGGGAAGATAAATGTGTTTAATATGCCACATATAACAAGATATTATGCAT
Organism: Calamaria suluensis; assembly: GCA_032468135.1. Taxonomy (NCBI): domain Eukaryota; kingdom Metazoa; phylum Chordata; class Lepidosauria; order Squamata; family Calamariidae; genus Calamaria; species Calamaria suluensis. Next base: position 61,678 of record JANHFP010006359.1, read on the forward strand.
AAAAAGATTTGAAGAATTTTATTTTTGGGAGGTGGATGAAGGGAGGTAGGTTTATTCTGGAAAAAGGCACTTATTTTGCTAATTGTTATGATAGGCAAAGTATACAGCTTATTAAGACTACTCCTTATTAAGACATGGTGGCTCAGTGGGTTAGACAGCTGAGTTTGTCAATTGAAAGGTCGGCAGTTCAGCAGTTCGAACCCCTAGTGCCGTGTAATGGGGTGAGCTGTTGTTACTTGTCCCAGCTTCTGCCAACCTAGCAGTTTCAAAAGCATGTAAAAATGCAAGTAGAAAAAATAGGGACCAC
>JANHFP010006359.1:73362-83776 GCA_032468135.1 Calamaria suluensis
TTCAGCTTTGAAACGGAGATGAGCACCAGCCCCTAGAGTCGGAAACGACTAGCACATATGTGCGAGGGAAACCTTTAACCTGTATTTCACATTTGTGTATCCAAATGGTTTGGGTGGACTTAATTCTATGATTCAATTTTTTTACAAGGCTCTTTCTCAGACAATGAGATTTTTTATTTTTGTAAAAGACCTTATAACATAGAAAGCAGTAATATGCTATGTAGAATTCATGATATCCAGAAGCTCCCTTCCTGTATCGTCATTCATAGAGAATAACGTTTGTCACCCATAGCAAGGATATATACATAGCAAGGATAGTGGTCGCAATAGATGCAATGTCCATCATTTTAGCATATTATGAGACAACCCATGAGAGTTTGGCCTAGTGATTAAGGCACCAGGCACCAAGCTGGAGACTCTTGAGTTATGACTTTAGCCACGAAAGCTAGCTGGGTAACCTTGGGCTGGGATAGTCTCTTTCTCTCTTCCCCCCTCCTTCAGTGTTGTTGTGAGGAAAATAGAGTGTTCAATATGTTTGTCACTTTGAGTTATTTGTAAAAGTAATAAAACTGGGATAAAAATATAATTAAAAATAATAAAATATTTTGTTTCCTAAGCAGAGAAACAGGACAATCAAGGTGGCCAAAAAAGCAGTGGGAGCAGGAGCTATTTTCAACTTCCTTCCAGCTTTCTTAAAGAGTTTCCTTGTGCAAATATGACAGGGAGCATCAAAAACCTCTTTTCCTTCCTTTGCTTCCCTTCTTAGCAGGTGGCTAAGTGTCTGTTGCCAGGTGGAGGAGAGAGCAAAGGATTACAAGACTGGCTGAGAAACTGCCACAGAATATTGAAAGTAAAGAATTCATGACCACAGCAGCCACTAGTAGCAGTGAAACAGCCACAACCTTCCCAAATTTAAATCCCTCAGAAGACATGGGGCCTGGAGTTTGAACATACTTCTGTAAGTTAGCCCATTTGAAGTAACTTCATTCAAAATTGTCCTAGGATGCACTATTTTTCCCAATTAAAGGTCATGACAATGACAATTTTAGTAGTATTATAAATAACAGTAGATGTGCAAAAGTATTTTCATTCCCATTGAGTTACTAGTTCAGTGGTCTTTCCATGCTTTTTCTCCAGACTGAAAAAGTAGCCTAGAACATGCTGCTTCTCCCTGGAGCTGGATGGATGGAATCCAGGATGGGTGTTGTTCTGTTCTTCTGCCTGGAGACTGGGCACATGATCATAATTTGCATGGGTAGTCATTCCTTCCTTGCCTGGTGCTTCCCCAGTTTGGCTCAGTCTTCAATGCAGAGAGATGTATTCCATGAATGGTTTTGCCTTCGCTTTAGATCAGACAAGCATGAGCTATTGAAAATTTGGAGATTGTTTCTGCAATCAGGATCATCATAGAAATAGGATCTATACCCAAATGATAACTGAAATTGATAAATACTATTCAGAAGTTTCTAAAAATTTGAGTGGAAATCAAGATACCTGTGTTAGCGGTTAGAAACAATGTTTTTTTTTGCACTCTTCAAAGTTAAACAGAGCCAAGGTGGCAGTGGTTAGAGTGCAGTACTGCGAGCTACTTCAACTGACTGCTAGCTGCAGTTCAGCAGTTCAAATCTCACTGGCTCAATGTTGACTCAGCCTTCCATCCTTCTGAGGTGGGTAAAATGGGGACCCAGATTGTTGGGGGCAATATACTGACTCTGTAAAACTGCTTAGAGAGGGTTGTAAAAGCACTATGAAGTGGTATGAAAGTCTAAATGCTTTTGCTATTAAAATGTTTATTTGTGGCACTTGGGGACATTACAATCCCTGATATGTTTCAGAGCCCATAAAAATAGTTAGATATTCTAAATTACCAGAATTCCCAGTCCTTAAAATTTTGCTAATTATAATGCTCTTAATCTATGAATTTAGGTAGTTTGTAACTGTATCCGCCTATTGTACTTTTATTGGGAGAGGGAAAGCCAAATCATTCTGGTAGCATGGATATTCCAGATGAAAATAAGTGTCTCTCCCTCTTAAGATTAATGCGATTAATTACAATTGGTGTTGATATTTCATTTCTTATACACAGAGTTGTCATTCCATTTCTTATACATGCACTCACTTTGAAAACATTATTATAAAATATTATTTTGTACGGCTTTCTGACTGCCAATATTTTCTTGGTACCTATGAATATGTATCTATCATTTGATAGATACTGCGACATAAAATTTTTCTTTTGGCCAATTTTTGGAGTATGAGAAGATGACAATAGTTATAACAAAATCTACAAGTTAAACCCCATAATATGACCTCATTGTAGCAAAACTTATTTTCTGAGGTTTTTAAATTGTGGTTCTTTGAGAGATAAAAGGGAAAGAAATTGGGTCTGCTGGCTTTCATTCCTGGTTGAAGCCATACTGACACATACAAACACACACACACAAACACACTGTACCTTTTCATTCAACATATTGTGAAAAAAATAACATAGTCCCTTTATTTATTTCTGACAGTTGGATCGTACCCATTCTGCTTGCTTTTCTTGTCCAACTTTTTTGAAAGACTCATTCTGGTCCTTCACAAGACCTTTGCTCACCATTGCCTTTAAGCAAGCTATGTCTGCTGATGAAATGTCATGTTGCAGAAACACCTACTGGCAATTCAAATCTAAATAATGGTGGGGCGTATACTGGATTAGGTGTGGACTTAATACCATATTCTGCAAAGTTTTGCAAGACCCAGCTCATTACTTCAGGTGGATTACAAGCAGTAGGTCTTGACCAATATCAACCTTCCAACAGATTTACCTCCAGGAGCATACAGGCCTTTGTGAGAAAGAAGCTGCAGGGTCTTGTTTGTTAAAAAAACCCAAAAACCTCAAACCCCCCTATTCAGAAAAGATTTAGTCAATAAACTAAGGAAGAGTGAGTTGTTCCAAGAGGCAAAAAGCTGGGTACTATTTTTCTTTTTTTAAAAAAACTATTTCTCTAAGGTAGCTACTTGGGATATGCATGACATAAAAGAGCAGCTTTATATTACTCATAAATATTCAAGTTTTTGTCACATTCTTTTAGCGATGTCAGCAAGAGAGGAATTCATGCTTGATTACTAAGGCCTTTGGGTAAAGGATCAAATGAAGCACTTGTAAGAGTTTTTGTGTGCTTTTTAATTGAGCTACCTTTAGTTTATAAGATTGGGTTGAAGAGATGAGGCAAAAGAATAATGCTTTTTGTGCTTTTAGAGAAACTTTGTTATGTGCTTTGAACTAAACAAAACTACCCAAATATTGAATATTGTTGAAGGGAAAGTCTAATGTACTTAATCCCACATAAACTCTTTTGTCCAATTGGGCCATAAATTGTGTTTTAAGCAACCACCATATCTTTTTCCATGGAAAATAAACCTCATACAAATCATGCTTTCCATGGATTGCTCTGAGTGGTCTTGGGCAGAAGCTGCAAGTCAGTTGGCACATCATTCATCCCTGACCTAATCATTTAAGTACCCTAGGCTGCCCATTAGGATGGAATAGTTTGGATGGAAGGTGATAGAAAAGTTCTGAAAAATTGTGTTTTGCCTCTGATGAAGCTGATAAGACTACTGATCTTTTATATATCATAGGTATCATAGGTGAAGTCTTTCCTTCATCCTAGGGTATCGTTACATATCTATGCCCTTGATTTTATCTTTTTAACACCCTGCACTAGGAAGCCTAGTGGGGCAATGGTTAGCCTATAGTAATGCAGGATCATTCTGCCCATAGCCTGGAGTTTGAACCTGACAGAGCCAAAGATTGACTCAGCCTTCCATCCTTCTGAGGTTGATAAAATGGGAACCCAGATTGTTGGGGGCAATATGCTGACATTATAAACTGACCAGAGAGTTTTGCAAAGCACTATGGGATGGTATATAAACCTAGGTGCTATTGCTATGAAGGGTTGTTCTCCGCAGTACAGCAGTATTTATTAATAGAAAATCTCAGTACATGCTAGAAACACGTACATTGAAACAGTGTTTTCTGTTGATTCTTATTGTATTATTTTTAATCCTTTTGCCATTATACTTGGCAACATTTATTTAACTTTTGGGAATTTGTACATCACCAAAACATAGTTTCAATGTTAATATGGTTTAAGTAATATTTTATTCTTGAAATGTCCACTTTTTAAACTTAATATTGCTTCTGATAGTGCAGTTTTGATAGTATTATAATAGTGAAGCCATTTCTTTTTGATCATAAATAGCATTTTAGTAAAACAATGAATTTTTATATTGAGATCTACACAAGTGATCAAGAATCTAATATGGTTTGCTTTAAAAACCGAACATTTTTACAGTACAGCAAATACATTTTATACATTTTTAAATCCCTCTTTTTTAGGAGCTACTACTTGACTGAAGAAAATGAAGGTGTTTAGTAACATTTCTTCCTTTTGAAAAAAGGAGCACAAAGCAAAACCAAAATTGACTAGGTGATGGGTAGGAGAGAAGGACTGGCTTTGCCCACCTAGAACATGGTTTTGGCAATTCATTGGAATCCTAAAATTCCCCGCTGAAAGTCCTTCTGTACATATGTTTGCTACTGCAGGACAAAAATAAGGTGGCATGGGAAATCAAATGCAATAAAGTTTTTAAAATGTTCAGACAGAAAAATCAGAAAATACAAATCTATCTCAAATGTTAGTGGTTCAAGTGCCAGTCTGATTTACGCCTTTTGAAAAACTTACCTTTTATATACAGTTACAATTTTCTCTTGAGTAATCCCGACTCATACATGTATTGGAAATTAGGATTTGCCCATAGCAATAAGGTTAGCTAGAATTTGTTTCGCTTATTTTTAAATTATATGAACATTTGAACTCAGCCCCAGCAACAACCCATGGCAACTAAGCACAATGTGAAATACCATGGTTCATTTTAATCAAGACTTATTGTGATAACTGAGCCCAGAATTCTGTCTTATTTGTAAATTGCAGCTTCTATGTTATCTGTCCAATGAATAAAAGGGAAAGGCAAGAATACCTATCTGACTCCTAAAACCCTTTCAAATACATATCCATAAATGCTCACACATACTACGCAGACAAAACCACACCACAAAAATCCCCCAAACATACACCCTATACCAAAATACCTCACAAAAATGAAACAAACTGATAAAAATGCACAAGACTTCTAAGCTATTAAAAAAAATCTCTCACACATAAAACCCAACAAAAATGACCCATACAGAGGAAGAAATCCCTCCACAACCTCACACAAACACATGGTGAGCCCTGCAGCATCAAAAGCAATTCAACAAACCATGCTTAAGAGACCTGCTGGTTTAGAGTTATTCATCATTTAACCAATACTTTTTGTTAACAATTTGTTTAGTGATCCACTGTATATGGTTTGTTATGCACCCTTATCAGATTTTTTTTCCAGTCTGCACTTGAGGTGAGCACTTTGTACTTGGATCTTAATTTTTTTTTTGGTTTTTCACTAAGCTTGAGGATGATGATGCCTATCTTTGAATCTCTGTCCCTACGCCAAGACTTTAGCTATAGGGAAAAGCCTTTTCAAGCCTTCGCCTTCAATTATTATATGCTTTCAAATAGAGTGGAGTAGCTAAATTGTGAGATTAAGATTGATCTTGGATCTGCTTCTAACATGTTATCAATTCTTAATGATGGCAGCTCACTGGGATGACCTATGACCAGTCATTTTCTCTCTTATCCCAATCTACTTTACACACCTGTTGTTATATAGCAATAAGACTGGAGAAGACAGAAAAATACATAAATAAAATACTACCTTCTCAATTGTTCACAGGTTTCATTGCAAATATATTTGAGCATCAACGATTGGACAAAATCCTGGGATACTACAGGTGGTTTCTACAATGACCTGCACTTGTTTAGGCGAGGTGATGGATGAACTATTTTGGTCTAGTTCTCAATGGCAAATTGAGGGCACTGTCTTGGTTACTTTTTATTTTGGTCTAGTTCTCAATGGCAAATTGAGGGCAGTGTCTTGGTTACTTGTCCCTAAACCAAACAAGTATTCAGAAAAAAACATTTCATCTTTCAAATTGTTTGTGGGACAATATTCTCACAGAAGGAAAAAAAATCAAGTTTCCAAAACTTCCTGTCACATTGGTGATTTTGGCTATACAGTATATTAGTAATGGGACAGACACAACAGACTGGAAAGGGTTCAGTAGTCAAGGGTTCAACTAACACAGTTGCCTGTGCTAAACTTGAGATATGGGTAATACATTTCCTGGCAAAAATGGAGGGTGCTGTGGATTTAGGGGGCTCATATCAGTTGCTGCAAGTGTAATATTTGCTGTCCAGTTCTTGCAAGATTTTAAGCAAGCAACAAATAGAGTGTCTGGGCTCCAACCCAGACATTCATTTAAAACAAAGAACTGCATGACTGTTACAAAAAATACTACCAAAAGTAGGGATGTACCATATGGTAAGACTCAAATTTTAAATCAGTAATTTGTTATTTTTTTAAAAGACCAGTAAATCCTGTTTATGGATATGCCTTTGTTTCTGTTGTATCTGCTCTGAATTAGAAATATTAGAAAATAAAAACTTAGAAATATTTAGTCACTTAAAGGTAAAAAATTGCAAAAGAGGAAACTATGACCATATATTTTAAAATGCCTTTGTTCTTAAAACAAAATTTAGCCTGAAGCCTAGATAAATGACATCCTCAAAAGAGTTCTGTCCTGAAAATCTTATCATTTGATCATCAATTGCCAGATATTAAAATAATTCAGCTTAATTGTGTAGTATGTGTTAATTGAATTCTACTCTTAATTTAACAGCAGTTGGATAGCTGAACATCTGATTCTACCACCATTTTCTGGTCTGCCTCAAGTGATTTGGTTAACGAGAGATTATTCTTTCTCATGGGCAATGCTGCATCTATGTTATTGATGGTGTCAATGGCCTTCACACATGAAGGTGATGTGTTGCACCACCACAGGATGGAGGAGAATGACTACAATACTCTCTGAAGTGCTACTGAGGATTGCTTATACTTACCAATGTTTCTCACATGTAGACCAGGGTTCTCCCATCTGTTAAAGTTGTTTAGATATGTGTTGAAAACTGACAGTGTTTGGTATTTTCTATACTATTTGTGAATGGGTAGATTAGGTTATAAATGAGAACTCACCACCATGTCTTGAGCTTTCTATGAAATTTGTTTACTCTTCTGCTGGACTGGTTTACTTTGGAGCCAGCAGAGCATCTCAAGCAATGCCCAGATGTCATTTTCCACTTAGGGGCTGCTGTAATAATGAAAGTTACATAGCTTCTCCTGCTTTCCTTCTCACTATACTTTCCTTTTCATACTGTGTCAGCAGAACATAGATCTCTTCCCTATCAGACTGGGGAAACAAGTCTATTAGTGTAAAACATCCTCTCCCATTCAACATTTTGGCTTGAAACATTAGAAAGGTCTACAATACTGTCTTCCACCCAAAGTAGAAACACAACAAAAACAACACACAAATGTATTGCTACACAAGCCTATATACCTGCTTCTTTTTGTGTATGAGCGTGAATTTCATCTGAAGGCCACCAGATTCTTATACACAAAACATAATTATATTATGTCTGGCAACACCGTGATGGAACACAATTTTATGCTGCACAAACGTACACACAAAATAGTATGCACATGTTTTGAGGACAGACACACACGTACATACATGAGCAAGAATGTATATTTTGATTAAGGATCTTGGAAATAGACATTCTTAGCAAATATGGATGACAGATCAATAGTAATTTATTTTCTTTTAACACTGTATCATAAAGAAAACTGGTATAAATGAAAAAAAATCTATTTCAAATATCTACATCTAAAATTTTAGGCAGTGAAAAAGCACTTTGTTGACAAGGAGTGTGGAATGATGAATGTTAATTGTCAGAAACTGCTGAATGCCTTTTTTTTAGTTGCCACAAACAAATTCACATATCAGAACGAACAATACTGCTAAATATCAGTTTTTGTTTTCTCCTGTTAAAAGATACTGGGGAAAAGAAAAAAGAAAAAGAAAAAAACCCCTCCCTTCTTCCCCTTGGAAATTCATACATATTTCAAAGTTGTGTAATTGAAGCAATATTTAGAACCATAGATGAAGAAACACTGTGGCATTGATGTAATATACACAATGCACTTTGCTCTCTCTTTCTCTCTGGTTTTTAAATCTGTAATGTACATCAAATACTTTACAACAATGCATTAACAAAAGGCAAGAAACATCTTGCTGTACAGAGGAAATCCCAAATGCAACTTGAAGCCTAAATTCACAATGGATGAAGAGAGGAAACAAAGGGTGAGAAGCTGTCCCCCATAAGGTTTGTAAACTGTTCATTTTCTTGTGCTTAACTCTGGACTCACTTCAGTGGTTGTAACTTCCCTAACTTCCTTCAGCCACATTCAGTGTACAGTACTATTTGTTTTAAACTCTACATTACAAGGTCAACTGCAAAGCTGCCCTCCCCCCCAGTATATTTCTATATCTATATTTAAGAGATAGGATTCTATAGATACAGAAATAGATACACATCCCACTCTTTCTAATAACACTCCCGCACTTAGTTTCCCATTCTTTTAGTCATCTAAAGATACCTTAATTGTTCCAGACTGAGTATTAGGGCCTTCCTACGGAACAGGCTTTAACAAACTAAATTTGCAGGAAAAGAATGTCTTGTGATATGCATGCACATGCACAGTTCCTGGACCTCTTCTTTTTTTCTTGCCCAAATCTCAAACCCAGGAATCTGGAGAGGCTGGATAGTGGCTTGTTTCATAATTGAGTTCACTATAGGGCCGAGCAGCAGAATAGAAATCAACGTAGTTGCCAGTGGACTTGAGTCCCAGGTGCATATTGTACTCGCTGGCAGGTGGGCGATGATGCACTTGGTCTTCAAAGAAGGACTCATCATAGTTTCTTGATGAATTTTGAAATGGCTGATATGGTTCGTATTCCTTTCTTGTGGGCTCCTGTGGGACCGGCTGTGTTGAAACCTGTCAACAGAATAAGAAGTCTTGGCTTGTTAGTGAAGACTATAATGATGGGAAACAAACTGCCATGTCACTTAAGAGTGCAGAACAAGGTTCCACTTCAATGGGACTTATTAGACAGAGAATCTGAACATTACCAACATTTCAGCTGCCACAGAAAACACCTTAGTCTTCCTGGATGAATGTCACTGTTCTGCTTCATCTTTCTCCAAAGATTGTTTTACATTTGCATTTGCAACCACTTTTAACAGAGGTTTTCCTCAAAAAAAGGGGGTGGTGGTAAAATAGACTTCACATTTTACACATAATATGATTTGTGGGTGGAGGATCTCCACCCACAATATTATTGTTATATATTATAATATTGTTCACAATAATATTGTGAACAATATTAGGAATGCTTGTCCATTGGTAAATTCATATATTTAGAGACATATTTATTTAAATTATTTAAATCTTTAAATTCATATTTAAAGAGACATCTAGACTCTTTCGGGGCAAGTCTCACTTCAGATCATCTGCACAACCTCACATCCCTTTGTAGGTCCTGATCCATATTATTGCTACTAATTTCATCCTTGTATGTCACATTAAAACTGATAATAAGAGAAGTTCATAAAGTATCACATAAAAATGCAAATATGATAACCCATTCAATTTTGTTCCTGTTTCTTGTTTGCTTGCTTGTTTTATAATTTGTGTTTGGGGAAACCACTATTCTTTTAGAAGAGAAATCTATTTTTTTTAATTAAATAATTACTGGAATTATATGGAATTTGAAATATAAGAAGATGGAAACTGAGGTTTTTGTAACTTTAAAAAAATATTCTGGCTGCATCCTAGAAGTAATGGTTTCAGACTAGAAAGCTACTTACAGAAATGTTTAGTGCACAGTCACATGGAATAGTCACATCAAAGATCATACCCGACCATCTTTTAAGTAGGATATGAGAGCTAGTTTGGTATAATGCCTAAAGGCTCTTGAGGTAGAAATCAGGAGACCATGAGTTCTAGTCTTAATCTCCTGAAGAAGCCGGGCTTAGACCCAATCCTTTTAGAGAGCTATAGACCAGTCTCCAACCTTCCTTTTTTAGTGAAGGTTGTTGAGACAGTGGTGGTGAGGCAATTCCCTCAGCACCTGGAAGAGGCATCGTATCTGGATCCATTTCAATCTGGCTTCCGGTCCGGGCATAGCACGAAAACAGTATTGGTCGCATTGGTGGATAATCTCTGGAGGCCCGGGACAGAGGTCAATCTTCTGTCCTGGTCTTATTAGACCTCTCGGCGGCTTTTGATACCATCGGCCATGGTATCCTATTGCAGCGGCTGGGGGGGTTGGGGATGGGAGGCACCGTTTTACGGTGGTTCTCATCTTTCCTCT
>JANHFP010006359.1:83830-95794 GCA_032468135.1 Calamaria suluensis
TCTAGCTGCAACAGTTTTCGAGCTCTGGTGATCATCAGTCAGTGAGTGAGTGGTATTTCGCTTATATATATATAGATGCCACAGAAAATGTGAAAAACATATATTACAGATGATTACTAATATTGCCAGGAGACTACTTCAGATGATTTCAAACCTACTTTTTGAAAATGCCCAGCTTTCACTCTCTGTTATTTGCAAATAAAGAATGACACGAAACATAATAATGAAAATGTTTCTGTCATGTACTGATGCACCTGAATAAGAAAGCTGCTTGGAAAATAGTTGAATATAAGTTGCATTTCCATAACTTTAGTGATAAATATAACATTTACCAGGATAGACTGGGAAAAGTTCACATCTGTGAAACATTGAATAGTTTTTGAACTATGACTCTTTCAAATTATTGCAGCTATATTAATCTTTTTTTTAGTTCAAAAGGGAATAAGTTGATTTACCACTTACTTGGTTGTGTTTGATATCTTCAGCAGGTGCACCGTAAGAATTTCTATACAAAGTTGAGATTCCAGAGTTCTGACCTAGAAGTGGGAGAAATAGGGTTTACGTTACTAGGCAAAATGACAGATATGTGTCTGAACTAGTAGCGGTGGTAGGGCAAATTCAATAAACCTTTATTAGCAATGATTTACTGATCCGATGAATCATCTAAGAAAGAACATGTGACTGACATGTTTGTACTTCATCCCTTCCACATATTAGAAAACTGGAAATCTTTCTGCTGCACCAAAGCCAGTCATAGATACTTACTATATACAGATTTCTTGAAAACATTTTAACAGTGAGGAAGTAGCTGTGAAATCAATCTCACATCAATGAACAATTGACTCTCTGTCCAAGATGTATTAGCAAACAAGAGATTAAGGGATGACAGCACACCGGAAAGAGAGCAGTTGTGTGTAGGAATGTTTTGTTAAATCATTATGTGCTTTGCAGAGCCATAAATAAATGTATGAATGTTCAGTTTAAAGCTGTATCAAAAAGATTGCACTGTCACAAAAAACTATTTTTTCAGAACCCAATGCAGCATTCAAACTCCTGGATCACTAAGACTGGTTCAAGAGAGATTTGATTCCTCTTGAACTTTTCTGGGAAAATGTGCTTTGTTTATTTAAGGTAGTATATATTCCGATTCTCAGCCCCAAAAACTGACTTTTTTGCTGTCATATTTAGTGGTGGGGGTACAGAAAGGGTACATATAATAGAACTATAAACATACACAATATATCTGATAAATCTGATAGTTTTTAAAAAATGAGTACTGCCAAATGTTAGTGTTGATATAAATGGAACATTACATAATTACCCTAAATGTATATATTTTACATACATAGTAATCTTGTGGTTTTAGACTGTCCGGCTTCATATTACTTTTAAAAGCTAACTATTCTAGCAGGTTTCATCAGGGAATCTATTTTCTCAGTATTCAAGCAATGGTTATAAGAACGGAAATTGAATGACTTCCTTTCCAAATGATAAGAGAATTATCTCCAGTTTTTTGTGAGCTAATCAACTTGCACGGGTTGTTTCTGAAACCCACAAGCCAAATATATAGAACTCTATTTTGTGAGTGCTCAGTTACGATTAAGAATCTAATGTGTGGGCTGCCAGCAATCAAGTGTACTCCTTTATGTTCCCCCAGATTTTATTGTTCACCAGTGACAAGTGTCCATCAAGATGCAAACTGTGGGCATATGTGTGTATTACAGAAATGTATTTATGTATAAGAAATCATGAGACACTATATATATGAGAAAGTGTTTACTCACATAGACTTTATACCTGGAAATCAGCTAAGAATGTGTGATGTGATAATTGTAAATGCATGTTGGGCAAATATTAAAATTCAATAGTAAATAACTATTTTAATTAAAATATTTATTTAATCAGTCATCATTTTAAAATACAACTTTAAATTAAAAATCTACCTGTTTCTTGGAGGGAAAAATCAGTCCTCAATGGATGTATATTGAGCTAATAACATCAAAATTAGCTAGCCTTTTCTCCTGCTAAGATTCTAAAGCTATCAGCATTAAACAGACAACAGCTGTTCCAGAACATACATCCTTAATATACAGTATTTCATTAAGTATCAACAGCCCGAACTTCCACATATAGTAGATGTATCCAGAATTATGCAAACATAATTTTTTTAACATTTATGTTTATGTTATGTACTTGTTTTATGTTCTTCTCAATGAATAAAAAGAAATTTAGGAGGCCTCAATATTAGTTGATTTCCAAATGCTCCTGAAAATGCAAGTGTTACCAGTAAACTGATCATAATTATTTAAAAGTTGTCTTGACACTTTGGGAAGATCTTATAAAAGGATTACAAGAGGTTGAATCAGCACAAAACTGAGTTGCACAATCTGGAGAGATTGTGCAACTCACCACATCACTCAACAGACCACATCAGGTATTTTTACATTTGGACTGCAATTTCAGATTCAAGGGACTTAACTCAGAAAATTGCAACCATCAGACTGGAGAATAATGGATGGACCTCAGTGTTGAAATGTAAAATGTGTTGCTCCCGGTTCTGTAGGTGGTGGTGGGTAGTCATGTGACTGGGTGGGCACGGCCAATTTTTATTTTTACATTTTAAAAGCCTTTGTTTCTACCTATGTATTCGCTGGAATAGGTAGTAAAAATGCTTTTAAAATGTAAAAAAGCCTCCCACGATCCCAGTTGAGCTGTTGGTGATCATGGGAGGCTTTTTTTTTTACATTTTAAGAGCCTTTTTTTACCTATTCCAGTAAATATTTAGGTAAGAAAAAAGGTTTTTAAAATGTAAAAACCGTCCCACGATCCCAGCTGAGCTGCATTTTAAAAGCTTCTGACAATCACACAGAGGGGGTGGTGGTGCTAGGGATTTTTGCTACCAGTTCTCCGAACCACCTGACGCCATTACTACTGGATCGGCCAAACCAGTCTGAACTGGTAGAATTTCACCCCTGATGAACCTGGAAGTTATTGCTACAGCTCTACTATTTGTCTCACCAAATAGTAGAGCTATAGCTCTCCCTTGTCTCACCAAAGCGGATCCATGTTCCTAACAGTCTTCTATACCAAGTACAGTGCAACTGTGATCAAGACTTTTATGGCAGCATACTATTTTTGACTCTGCAACATCAATTCAGTCTAAAAAAATCTGAGTGGAAATCATCTGTCAGAGTTTACAAAGAAAGGCTCACAATGTTAAGATTTCATATCATGCTTTATTGAACTTTTTAATGTTTGGTTGATTCTGGTTTTCTTTCATGTCAGTTGAAAGCTCTTTGTCGAGTTGGTAATTCAATTCATACATAATCAAACAAAATAAATGTTCATTTAGTCTTCATCTACTCTTCAGATTTGATGTGATAACCATGTGCCACAAGCTCTGCTCCAGTAGCCTGTAAAGGCAAAATAAGATTTGTAATCTCTGTTTGTAACCAGACAGCACAAGCTATTAGACATTTGTTTTCGCTTGAAAGTCTAGTCTCATAAGAGACTTGACTATCTGGCAGGGCAAAAATGAGACTCCTATCTTTGTTCATGCATTAGTACTGTAGCCAACTAAAATGCAGGAGAGAGGGAGCAAGGGAAAAGAAAGAAAAATCACAAGAACTGGAATAACAAAATCCTGCAAAAAGTCACTAGTTAAAAAATGAGAAAAGAAAACAACTAGCTAACTTTGCATGGAGCAGGTTAACAAACATGCTCCCACTGTAGCATATATCAGTCTGGCCTTTTATACTGCTTAATTAGATTTGAACAAGCAAGATTGCACATATACACTAGGTACATATACACCATATACTTGCCCCACATAACCCAGACATAGCAGTGAGGGATAATAAGTGGTAAGATGGTATAAAAGCAGCAGATCCCAACATAGATTTGCTTCAACAAGGCCTTAAATCTAGCTCCATAACATCAATAATATGAAGAATAAGCACAACAAATTACACTAGGGAAGAAGCTAGAATGGGTTCTAAACATAAAATCCAATTCTAAACAGTACCTTATCTGTTGCTGTTTTGCAGTTCTTCAAAAGTTCTTGATGAATCAAATAATGAAGGATTCATGGACTTCAGATGATCAGAACTACTGTTCTTGTAGAGGTCATTTAATCTTCTGGCTCCACTGGATGACATTTGGGGTATGCTATAGAATGTGGTGTCATGGTATAATGGAACGGCATTGCTGTTTAACAAGAAGCTTAGAATGATAGCTCTTGAGAGACTGGTCTATTATCAAACAAAATTGCTGAAAGGAACAGCTGTCAAGTATAATTTACAGCAGTGAATCCATTTAGTTTTACTACAGTTAACACTCAATAATTTCATGTTTTTAACTTCAGCTTGTCCTTTTACTCCCTCAACATACATATTTAGGTAAGGATATTTCAACTGTGTTCCAAGAATTTGAGTAGATACTGATCTATATCTCCTTTTATTCAAATTTAATTAATTTAATTTAATTTAATTAACAGGTTTTGCATGCTAGTGGAGTTAGAAAACGCCTAGTTTAGATGGTACCACCTACAGATATTCTTCTTATTAGTTAACTTCCTGTTATTCCTATTATAATCACCTCAAAACATTGAGAAATTATTAGCTTCTGGTTAAATTTAGTTCTGTGCCATGCTGGTACATGACTTGTCAACAAAATTGATAAATGCTACCCTTTTCCTTAAGCAAATTGTTTTAATCTCCTTAAAATATTCCCTGTAGAGACAGATGAGTGGAAAACTAAACTTCCTTTGCTCTGTGTATGGTGACCATACTCTTATTTTCATCCCAGAAAGCCATCAGTACAACTTTATTCTGCTGAAAAAAAACCAAGGTTAATATAGATTGTGTAATAAAGATAAAATTGTCCCAGTAGTGAGGAAGAGGTGATAAGCTGGTAGAGAACTTCATAACTGATGGAATAGCATTTAGTTCAGGGGTCCTCAACCCCGGGTCCATGAACTGACTGCAGTCTGCGGTCCACCAGGAATCAAGCTGCACAAGCGAGCAAAGCCCTATCCACACACATGTGAATCCAGGCAGAGCATGAAACTACAGCCTCCCTGGTCTGTGAAAAAAAACACCCTTTACAGAACTGGTCCTTGGCACTGAACAGATTGGGAGCCATTGATTTAGCTGACTACCTATGGCTAAAAATATCCTAAAAACTAAAAACATTAGTTACTAAAATAGCATTTTTTATTATTAGCATAATATCCAGACAAACCTAAAACTGATAAATGGAGGAATTTTGGAGAAATGAATGGACATAGAACAATGCAGATGTCCTTTTTTCCCTTTAAGATCCTCTGAAGCATTAAAGAAAAGGGCTCTCGTCCCACCAAGGGCAATGGTGAGCTTTTTCTTCTGTCTCATGGTAACATAAGGAGAAAAGATGATATCCATATGCAAAGTGCACCTGTTTGCACAATAGAGGCCTTTGCATTGATATACACAACAGTTTCAGAGTTCTTCTAGATGATGTCACAGATATAACATCTGGAAAGGCAAAGAAGCTCATACTTGTATAATGAATTTAAATATGAGGTTATAATCACCAATCAAGGCATGGCATTAAATCAGCTTTTCCTAATTTGATGTGTTCCACTCTTGGCTCCTCAACTGTCCAACTCCCATCAACCCCAGCCAATGACAGTGGATTATGGAATATGTAGACTGAAATATCTGGATAGTATTAGAATCCTTACATGCAGCCAAAATTAAGTCTATTTTATGCTATTTTTTTTGTAGAAATGATTTTCATGCCATCTTCCCAAATGCATTAATTGCTTTATTGGAGGTTGGGTGGCATTCAGTATTCTTTTTTGACATGCAATGTTAAAGACTTCTATTTTGCAATGAAAGAAATACCTCATAGTACTCTTTTATACCCCTTTTCAGAAAACATTACAATTTTAAATAGCAATAAATATAACTGTAAAATTAAGCCAAAAATTAATGGGAAGAAGCTAATTAGCATTTCTTAAAGAGAGAAAATTATGTTCCTTAGATAATGCAGAACTGTAAAAAAAGAAATTTGGGCTGTCACAAGGAGTGATTTACTCCACATGGGATGAATTACAGTATTATATTCACTGCCAAAGCACAACAATAGCTAAAGATGATTGTGTGTGTGCTCTCCAATATTGTTATTAAGCCACAATAAGTGGTTGATACCTACATCCTTCAGTTTAAAATAGTGTTTTACATCTTTCAGTTTAAAGCATGCTCACAAAAAAAATCTGTGACTGGAAGTTCCCACATCATAAAAGTTGCTAAAGTGGTAGTTGCTTTAAAGGGAGGAGGAGAAAGAGAAAATGAAATCAGATCACTTTTATAAATAAATAGGGGAAATACTATTAGGATGCCAGATTCCTATAGTAAACATTATGGTGCAGAGCAGTGGTGAAATTCAGCCGGCTCTATCTGGATCGCACGATCTGGTAGCACCAGCGGAGGGAGGCTCCACCCACCCATCATCACACCCCATTTTTGACCCTCTGTGTGTGCGCAGAAGACTCTGTGTATGTGAGGAGGAGGCGTGCACAAGTGTAGCGAGCATGCATGCATGCTCATATTTGCAAACCGGTAGCAAAGGTAAGTGAATACCACTCCTGGTGCAGAAATTGAAGGCTTGGATTTTGAAACAAAAGTTTGAATCTGACAGTTAATAGATATACAAATATATTCAGTCAAGTTGTTGCCTCAAAATGATTGGCAATATTTGAGTAGAAGACTTTAATGTAGTTTACAAAGACTGTAAAGGTTAAATCATGCTTAATAAATATGTCTGTATTACCATTAGAGTCAATTCCAGCCCAGAAGGTTTTCTTCCACAATGTTTATATATCACATATAATTCCCGGCTCACCTGTCATGGTGTCTTTTCTAGAAATATGCTCTCCTTTATTCCCATGGTAAGTAGAATTTGTTCCAGTTGACTCATAATCTGTTTTTCTTTCTTTTAAACTGATCATTTCCCGAGGGGAGGCTGGGGCACTTGCTACAAACAAAAACAAATGCAGATCTTAGAACTTTGACTGAAATAATTACATAGTAAAGTATATGAACACATGTTCTAAGCAATGCAGCAAGCTTGGAAATAATTAATATCTTTAAAACTAGTTTCATTTGAAAATATGTGGCATCTGGACATGCATAAAACTCTTAAATAATCTTGAGTATATCTTAGAAAATAAATTTAACATATTGTCTTTGAACATCAGCTGTTTAAAATCTTTGTTTTATAGAAGAGGAAAAGGTAAAGCCATTGAGATAAACCGTGACAACTGCACCTGCTGAACCTCATTGATACAGATCAGATCAGATCAGAACAATTAATTGCATCACACAAAAAGGGAATAGAATAATAATAGCAATAGCACATACTTATATACTGCTTCACAGCCCAATCTAAGTTGTTTACAGAGTCAGCATATTGCCCCCAACAATCTGGCTCCTCATTTTACCGACCTCAGAAGGATGGAAGGCACTCAGACCCAACCTTGAGTCAGTGAGAATCGAATTGCCAAACTGCTGGCAGTCAGCAGACGCAGCCTGCAGTACTGCATTCTAACCACTGCACCACCACAGCTGTTATAATAATGATTATGTCACCACAGGCCAAAAGTGGCACTCCTGAACTTTTCTAGAATTATTCAAAGATACCCTCTTATTTGTCATAATAAGAGGATGTGCACATCACTGTTTCATTTGACTTCATTTATCTTTTATGATTTAACACTTTGTGGCCCAGAATCACACTGGTATTCTATTCATATCAGTTCCACAAAGGCACATCATTTGACTAACAATTAAAGATAGTATTCTGCTCCCTTTTCACCAATTATTAAATACTTCACTAGTTCCCTTTCTTTTAAGCAAAAAGGGGAGATTTGGAAGCTTAAACTTTCTGCTGTGATTTCTTGAGTCTTTTCATCCTTTATATAGCCCATTATCTTTTTTTCTTAATTGAGAGCTAGTGCTCAAGCTGCCCCTTCAGGATCAAAAAACCCAATCTAGTCATACATGATTGATTCCTAAGATAACTTCACCCACCAGCTAACAAGTATGATATACATGCTTTTCAATGCAATGGGATCATCAGATCAGGTGGTATTGTAGAATGTGTGGACAATACATTTTGAGATATATACTTTCAAGTGGCATACTCCTTATCCACCAAATTTATACTTCAGATAGCAGTATACCTTATACATAAACTCCAAAATTAAATGTTTTTCTTTCAAGTGAAGCTATTATCAACATTATTATTAATCAAACATAGTAATTCTTTATGCCCAGATAAAGTTATCATCCAGCTTCCCATCCTTGCCTTTTTATATAGTGCAAATTAGCTGGATTTGTAAAGTTTGGTGAAGTTTTTTGATCCATCTTTTCCAAAAGGGGAAATCTGCTAGCTATCTGGAGCACTTTGCTTGCAGCAAGAGCCTCTTCAAATTCAAAATAAATGCATGCTCCTTCTTTGCTTGTTCAGAGTGAAGATGCAATTGGTTTCTTAAGAGAAAGCACACAGGGAGCCTGATGTATGCTTTCTCTTTACCTGATATTTGAAAATCTTACTTGCTTATTCTACCATGTCTTTAAAAGAAAAACTAGCTACATTTTCTTTTACCAGTCTTCTCTATTCTTTCCCAGCAAAAAATATTTGATCTTGCAATTAGTTTTGTAGGTTTTTGAGTAGGACTCCCATTTTTTTCTTTATGAAGAATCTTTGGGGGCTTGGAATTACTCAAGAATCAAAGAAACATGACAAGGGCTTTACCATTGTCCATAAAGGATTTTTTTGGAGCCACACATCTGTAACATCTTCACAGTCACCAACTGTTTTGAACAAACAGTGTAGAAAACCTGAATGTTACTGTTTTTCATGCTTTTTGACACCTCAGTGTTCTCTTATAAAACTGAATTTGATTTTCTTCAATTCCATTTTGCATGGATTTTGGTACTTTGGCCCCATCCCATTTGCTATCTGTTCAGTCATGCTGAGGCCCTACATTATCAGTTTGCTCCCAGTTATTATAAAATATATTAATACATTATGCCAAAACACAGTGAAAATGGATAGTAATGACAGTTTACCAAAAGGTTTTAGAAACATTAAGGAAAAATGTGTGGTGAAATCCATTATAGAATCTCCAATCTCTTCATAACTTGAGAAATAACATTTTCAAAATAAAAATGAACAGAGCAGTATGCAATTTTACATGAATTAGGCAGTAACATTAGCATGGGTAATATATCCAGAATGTATTCAAATCAACAAGGGAAGAAACCAGAAGAATAAGTAAACAAAATTTACATACCCCTGTAAATTCTACTACTACCCACCAATCTGTGTTATGTAACTCACGGTAACATTAACAACGTAGTTTCCCATGTAACCCCAATACTACATATCAGAACCTTGCTGTAATGGGAGGTTGGCATCCATGGGAGGCTGTTACTATTATAAAGTACTGTAGAGGGAAAAATGGCTCTGTAACTTTGTGTTCATAAAGCCCATATAGCCTCCTTGATACAAAGATTCAAGGCTCATCCAAGCAAGAAATGGGAACCTGAATCCCAAGAGAAGAAAATGCTTACACTTTCCATTTCAACAGCTTGAGAACAAAAATGCTCAGCTATAGATGACAGAGATCAGAAACTACAGGTAAAAGCTGCTGAATAACTCAGATGTTATATACCTGAATTGCTTGGTTGAATGTAAAGCACTGCTTCAGGCCCTGTTGGTCTATTGGCCTTCTGTAAGGTCTTAGTGTTTCCTCTAGGCAATGGATCAGAATGCTGGATAAGTCCATCTAGAAATGAAATGATTTGAATGGGAATATGTTGTTTTGCACTGAGTATCTTGAGTTCTATTGCTGTTGCAAATTTAACAGCCATATACAATATGTACATAAAGCAATTAGGTTACTGTGAGGCAAATAACACTTAGAAACACTAAAAACAATACTGCTGCATAATCATGTGGCCACTACCCCACATCTGTCTAAAAGCAGTGCTTCCAGCTCCTTTGTAAAACCCTATAATCCAGGGAACAAGAATGAGTAATAAAGGGGAAGAAACCACTGATTCTGGGTTTGTATTTTGCCCCATTCAACTCCATATGAATGTATGGCACCAACTAAAAATGAGCAAGAGTAGGGGAAAGAGATGCCCACTTTTGGACTGTTAGTAACAAATCTTTCTATCTAACCAATCAACCAACCAGCCAAACAAGAACTCACACAAGCAACAATGGCAAATACTTTATTGACCATTTGGGAGGAAGTGAAACCCAAAATTTAAGAAATTAGGTTGTCACGCAGGTTCTCAGTTCTATGCATCCTTCTGGGCACTTGTAAGGAAAGCTTTCTCCTTTCCTGTTTTTAACAGGCTGTAAGATAGTTCTTGTATCTGGAGGACAGTCTGTAGGAAATAATAGGAAATGGAAAGAATGAGCCTTAGGCGGTGAATGGAAGACATCAATTTTAAAATCTGAATACACCGATATTTGTTGGTAGAAGGAGAGGACAGTGAGTGATACCATCTGATTCTTTGTCAGTGTTCATAGCTCAGTCTCCAACCCCCACTGGGGAAAGAGACTTTGGTCCCTGTGAATATAGCCATGCTTAAGACCAAAGCAGCTCTCCCTTTGAGGCCAAAGGAATGCATATAGCATTTTTGGGAAGCCTAATGGGTGCGATGAGTGTGGCAATGATTGAAAGTGGTGAACTAAATTATTTTTCTTGCTTGAGTGAGTCAGTCTGCGCAATACCACTAATTTTCCATAGTAGTAAAAGAAGAATCTGAGACTTTAAACAAAGAAAAACTTCATGTGAGTACTGCAATTGTTTGTTCTGTTGTATTCATGTGCCTCTCTCAGGCAGAATTGTGTGTGAGTGAAATGGATGGCTGGTGTCAGCAGCTGCAGTTTCATCTGAGCAGGGATAAGTGCTTTCTGAGTGCGAAAACATTTCCTTTTGTCATTACAGTGTAGGCAGGTCACCTTATTTACAAAGGAAGAGGGAGGTAGTCACAACAATGGACACTTTATTGTGATTGTTCTTTTCACTTGCTTACCTGTATGAGTTGTTCTATCCAGGTGTACTCCACATCTTGGAATGCAATTTGATGCGGGATATTTACATTCAGATTCCTAAGCACTCTCTATGTGACTACTAAGCACAGAGGTTAGCAACATATTCAAGTTTCTGTAAGGATTTCAGATAGGGTTTTCCCCACTGGTAAAGTTTCTTCTTGTGAAATTTAAGCATGCAATAGAGTAATAATATTAAACAAGAAATTCAAAAAGAAGATGAGGAAGAGAATGTTTAATAAAGGTAACAGCTCTACTATTTAAATATTTAATATGGTTAAGAAGCAAACTATATCATGGAGCAGATTAATTAAAATAAACATTAAACACATTTGTTCTCTGTGAGATACTGGTAATTAAATGAAAATGCAATGTAATTTTCCTGGACAAGCACTGCTATATGTTCCCTCTCGCTAAATCTGGTCAACTGTTGACCTAACATGATGGGAACATTTACATTGATACAGTGATACTTTTGTGTGTTATGATTCAAAGCTTCATCCAACAACAAAATTATTTCATATTTTGCATATTCCCAATGAACATAATAAGAACTTATTTATTTTTTCTCTTCCTGAAAGAAATTCCTTAAACACCAATTCTGTGTAACTGTCAATGAAAGTCTGGAGATTTCATATGTGGAATTATTGAATTCATTCATAAAAAATGCTTTTGATATTCTTTTATGATCCCACAGAGAATATAAGGGAACTAGCAGGTGCCCGTGCTTCGCTACGGTGACTACTGTACTGTACTGTACTCGCTCCCTCCCTCCCGCTTTCTTTCCTTCCTTTCTTTTTGTTAAAAATGAAATCCCTTTCTCTTTTCTTTCACTTTCTCTCTCTCTCT
>JANHFP010006359.1:122680-139141 GCA_032468135.1 Calamaria suluensis
TATTTTAATAGCCATTTAATAATGATTTAATTTTAATTTTAATTAATTTGTATCTATCCTGTATTTTAATTTTGTTGACTGTACACCGCCCCGAGTCCGCGAGGAGAGGGGCAGTATATAAATTTAATAAATAAATAAATAAATAAAATATCTTTCATGTCATGCCTGGAGGAATGTTGTCCATCGGGTCACGATGGGTCAGACACAACTTCGCAACTAACAACAACAACAACATGTCTCTCAGGTTACTTACTTCTGTAGTGAAGAATGGAATGGTGAAGAACAGAGTAGGTAGAGAGAAAAGCAGGAGCACAAGAAAAAAAAACCTACAAACTTCTTATAGTTTATAATTACATCATTGATTATAGAAACATATATCATGGAAACCTTATGATTTTCTCACCGCTCTGAATACAATAGGCTTTAGATTTTCTGGTGTTTAAGCAACATCATTATTGTTGAGAAAGCTTTTTCAGTTGCAAGCAGTTACATTTTTCATTACAAGAAATTATTTCTCTAAGCTTGGCAATTCTCCTAGAATTGTTATCTATACAGTTAGCACTAGGTTAGTTACAATGATTTTGCAACAGAGGAACTATTCAGAATAATAGAGTTAGAAGGGACCCTAGCAGGTCATCTATTCCAACCCCATGTCCAAGCAGAAGACCATACATTTGACATTTACCTGTGATCAAAATCATAACCTCCTGATTGTGAGGTAAGAGTTTTACTTCTAGGTCACAGCTACTATTAGGAAAATTAACAGAATTAACAAAAGATGAAATAGGTTACACTCTGTATATGCTCTAATGTTTCAAGGTGAACCTTTCAAAGATATACAAATTCCTCATATAATTCTATAGTATTTTAATTATAATTCTATAATTCTATATATATATATTCCTATATAATTCTGAAGTATTTTAAGTTGATCAAAATGGTAACAGATGCAATGGCACTTTAGTATTTAACTGCTTTGAAAAGGAATGATAATACCTGTTTTTAGTTAGATTACTGGGAGTACCACCCTGATATCTACACTGCATGTAACTTTTTAAGACAAAACTAGTAAGTCAAGTTCCCTGTTAATAGTAGAAACAAGCAAAGCACACACTTAAACTAGAATTTTCTTCTTTCTTTTTCACATTGCCAAATGAAATTAATGTAGCTAAAAAAACTGTGTACACATTTGGAATCATGAAGTTTCTAACTTAATTTTGGATTCTATCTGTTTTTTTTTGGGGGGGGATAAGGCAAGTAATTATCTGATATAGATGAAGATTGTATTGATCCCAGTTTACATATCTTATTTTATAATTATCTTATTTTATAATTGGGCAAATTCTTTGCATTGAGCCATGTTATGAGAAACCCAGCAAACAATAGATTAAGATATACTGATTTAGACTTCTAGGCTCTACCATGAAATATCATATAAGTAGCCACTTTATTTCAATATTAATATTACTGTACATCCATGTAACTTTGTATCAATGTTCCATACTTTGACATTTATTGCATCTTAGTAAAAATATTCCTACTGTCTACAATTTTATGTAGCTTGCATGAAAAATAGCATTGAAAACAAGCAGCTCCTGACATAATACAAGCTTTGACTTTCAAGCTTATAAACCTTTCACTGATGAAAGTACTCTAGTGCTCAGAGTTTGTAGAAGACAATTATTCTCTGCATATTCCTAAAATAAATTAAGTTGGTTCTGAATCTAACCCAAATAAGCCTCATGGTGCAACTAGAACAATATTGATAAACATATCTTCTTTTATGTACACTGAGAGCATATGCACCAAGACAAGAGTGTGTCCAATCACTTGGCCAATAAAATTCTATTCCATTCCATTCCATTCCATTCCATTCTATTCTATGTGCAGCTTTCTAAAACTGCACTACATAGCAGATTTCTACCTATATTTTTCCTTTAAAAAAAAGAGAATTGTTTTCCAATAATTATAATTCTAAATAATTACAAAATACCAACAGTGTGTCCTTGTTCTTCAAATGTCTCGAACTATAACTGCCCAAATCCTCACCACTGGCCATACTGGTTGTGGCTGCAGGATCTGAAATCAAATACAGAAGGGCCACTTTTGATCCTCTATACCAGGGGTGTCAAACTCATGTCATCATGGCAGTGTCCTGTGATGTATTGGGACTTTTCCCCCCTTCGCTAAACAAGGCATGGGTGTGGCCAGTGCATGACACATCTTGCCTGCAGGCTGAGAATTTGACAGCCCTCCTTTATACCCTGCTACAGAAACAAAAATCTGGGCCATGATTTCAATTTCTGAAAAAACAAAGCTTCAGTTGCCATGTTGCTTTGTCCTAGCTCCATTTTAGCAGAGCTTCCAGATCATACCTCTTAGATTTTGGGGGACACCATGGTTTATAGGTGCATAATTGTGAAGATTCCCCCAAAAAAGGATCTGGAGAAAACTTAAATCTCTCTACACAAGAAGGCTATTTACTTCTATTGTACTGTAGAAGGTTCAATATATGAACACATCAATTAGAAAGTATTAGACTGGAGATGAATTCACAGTAGTTGATGTATACAAGGCCTTTGTTTGAGGGAGTCTTTATTGTTATGATACTTGATGTTCCAGAAATCTAATAAAAATATGATTTACAAGTATATTTCAAAGTTCCCATTCTTTAACTTGCAAACAGTGAAAACATCATATTTACAGTTGCCTAAATATTCTTCTTAGGAACACGGTGGCTCAGCGGGTAAGACAGCTGAGTTGTCGATCGGAAAGTTGGCAGTTCAGCGGTTTGAATCTCTAGTGACATGTAACGAGGTGAGCTCCTGTAACTTGTCCCAGCTTTTGCCAACCTAGCAGCTTCAAAAGCACATAAAAATGAAAGTAGAAAAAATAGGGAGCACCTTTGGTGGGAAGGTAACAACGTTCTGTGCACTTTTGGTGTTTAGTCATGCTGGCCACATGACCATGGAGACGTCTTTGGACAGTGCTGGCTCTTCGGCTTTGAAATGGAGATGAGCATTGCCCTCTAGAGTTGGAAACGACTAGCACATGTGTGCGAGGGAAACCTTTACCTTAAATATCCTTCTTAGAAATAAGAAGCCTTCTGTGAGCTCCCTTAGTCATTCTTTAATTATTTTCTTTTCTAAATTGTTGTAAATAGTGACTGACGGTGATAAATTGACAACTTTGGGACAGGATGATTAGGCAGTTGGGCATTAATCCAAGATGTGATATAACAGGAATGTTTCTTTTTAAAGAAGGAGAGTACATGTAGTTCTTGACTTATGACCACAACTGAGCCCAAAATTTCTGTTGTAAGCAAGATGGTTGCTAAGTGAATTTTACCGCATTTTGCCAACTTTCTTGCCACAATTGTTAAGTGAATCAATGCAGTTTTTAAGTGAATCTGGCTTCCCCACTGACTTTACTTGTCAATAGGTCGCAAAATGTGATCACATGATCCCGGGATACTGCAACTGTTATAAATATGAATCAGTTGCCAAGTGTTTGAATATTAATCACATGACCACAGAGGTGCTGCTCTGGTTGTAAGTGAAAAATGGTCATAAGTTCACTTTTTCAGTGCTGTCATAACTTTGAATGGTCACTAAATAAACTTTTGGGAGTTGGGGACTACATCCCCAAAAGCATTCTTTTTATTGTTACAACAAAGCTAACCCTTTGTATGATACAGTGAAAATATACAGTATATTACATTAACTCAGAATACTATTGGTCAGATGTATTTTCACATGAATTGAAAAATATCTTAGAAACGTACATATCAACAGCCTTCTACACAGCAGCTTTAAAAGCATATAAGTCAGCCTTCACTCCTGATGACTGGTTGGACAATTCCTGTAGGATTTTCAGAAGTAATATTCTACTGCCTTCTCCCCAGGTCTGAGATACTGTCCCAAGGCCACCCAGCTAACTCTGTGCCAAGGTTCAGGACTGGAACACATGATCTCTCAGCTTTAGCCTTGGATCTTATGGTAAATTGTCACCATGTTGGATTTGCAATTCTTGTGGATAAAATGAAAAAGTTGGTATTACCCAGAAGAAGGCAAAATACAATAAGCATTACAATAAAGCAGCACACTGAGTTTGCTTCCAGTTGAGCAGAATGGCATTCCTATTAGCAGAAGAGAGGAAAATATCTTTCATCTCTGTAGACTGCCTGAAAACTACTTCAGATGAATGGAAAATTCTTTGTTATGAAAGGATGCAAGAGACATTAATTAAACAAGTATGCCTGCTGGTGGGATCCTTCCAATCCAACTTTTCATCTATTTGTATCTTTTCTATCTTTTGTCAGCTTTAACCTACAGCACTTGAACAAAACTCAAAAGTACATGCAGTTTTGCACATAATGAGTAGCATCAGACAGGATTCTGTCTCCCCCAAAAGATAAAAACACAAAATACATACAGACTTTTCTAGATTAACCACGAATAGAGAATCCCATTCTGGAGGTATCTTGACGCATTAAAGTGCTCAATATGTTTAATTTCTCACCAAACCTTATGCAGGAATGACATATTTATATATTACATTTTAGCAAATTTGGGCTGAAGCCATTAAATATCATGTTGTCACCTACCTATTAGTTCTTTATTTCGAACATCTAAGGCCATATTCCGTAAAGCTGTTGCAACCGCACATACCACCCGATCATTGTCTATTCGAAGAAGTTCTACTAGTATAGGCAGGCCTTTTTCTTTCCGTACTGCAGCACGGATATATACCGACCACTGCGGGGGAAACATATGAACATGACAAAGCAAATAAGTTGCAACAACTGAAGAAGGAGTCTATAGCAAAAGTTATTGAGGTATGGAAAATGGTGATAAAAAGTCATCATTTTATATAAGCTAATAACTGCCAATCTCATTTTGAATTATTGACAGATACTGTTGTTACTATCCCCATAGTGTACAAGACAAAGTAGCTTTGTCTGACATAGTTTAGAATTGAGCCAGATATGTGGTTAGCCATTTCACTTTACAGGTTTGCATCAGGTTATAAGACAAATATTGTATGGGAAAGTAGGTAATTGCAGAAAGTATGTGTGATTGGATGGAACAGAAACAAATAGAAATATATTTTGCTTTCTTGAACTCCATCTACTCAAAACATTTCCCAGAAGTTCCAATCCAAATTCTGAAAAGCAGATGTTGTTAGGTGAACATTTATTGTACCTGTGTCCATACATAAACACTCACAACACTCATACAAACTCCTTGACAGTACAGCATATAGTCCAAGTTCCCCAAACTCAGACAGCTAATTCTAATTCTGTCACTGTGTGCTCATATATGCATCATGAGCTTATTCTCTTTCCAATGTTCTGTACAATAAATCACGTTTGAAAGAGAAGACTGCTGCACAATTAATGTGGTATGTAAGGCAGGAGCCTACTAAAAGTCAATAAGCCTCAATGACACTACTAGATGATTTTTTTAAAAAAAATGACAAAGAAAAATATTTTTTGAGGGGTGGCAGTGTATTTTGAAAGACAGTTATTCCATAAATCACACTGACATCAGCATTCAAATAATTGTTCAGCATGAAAGGGAAAACCTTTCCTCAGAGAACAGATCATTCAAATTCAGAAAACAGAACAACAGAATTGGGATACCTTAGAGGTCTTCTTGTCCAACCCCTTCTTAGGCAGGAAACCCTACACCATTTTAGACAAATGGTTAATTCAAACTGAGGTTCTGCAGTAAACACATTTTTCTTTGTCGTATCATTTATTTGCTATGCCAATTAAAGGAAGAAATTTCTGTAATATACTACTATGCTTTAGTTTGTCATTGTTATTATGAAACATAATTTCCTTGACTTTATTCTTCCATTAAACAAAATCAATTTAAGAGGCCAACATGGAAAATAAAGATATAACTTTGCTGCTTTTGTTTAACACAGTTTCAGATAGAAGTAATTCTGAGTGGATGAAATCATGAATCTGAATTGATTGTCCAAACCCACCATTCACTCTGAGAATAAATTGTAGTAATTTCCCTCCCCTCAGCTTTGTCCAGATTTGAATAGCCTGGATGGTATATATGACAGGCAGAAAAAAATGCAACCAAACAGCCAATGTACATATCCCATCTGCCTGAGCAGACAGGTAGGAGGGCTCATATTAACAGTAAACCAAGCCTTAAAGTAGGAGAGGAAGAAATTTGCCCATATTAGCCTGAGAAGCTTTCCTCAACACTATTGTTGCTAGCAAAAACCATTTGTATTAAGACTGAAGAAAAGAAGAAAGTTGGGATATGTGAAAAAAGCAGATTAACCTGGGAGAGGAGCAGAGAGAGAAAAAAATCTGGAGAAGGAGAAAACATTTCTGGATGCAGAGGACAGAATGGGGACTAGAAGTAGCCACATGATTTTGATGACCTAGTTTCTGAGAGAAGCAGAAAGCTAAGGACCACTTATGCAAGAGGGAAGTGTTGTAAGAGTGAAGCTAATTTCTGTGACTGGAGTTGAGGAAGAACACTGAATCAGATCAGGAAAATGTACAGGGAGAAGGGCAGGCTTCTACCCTGCAAGATCTGCCCCCACTGTTCTCTCCCAGCCCTCTTTGCTGGCAACAACAGCAAATATAGTGCCATGAAGGTAGAATGCTGTTGCTGCATAAAGGCAAATGCAGGGCACTTCGCTCTTGCACTAAGGTTCCACCCAGCACCACTAGTCATGACAGGGCGACAGCTCTTTCATCCCTGTGCTGTGACAGGGTGAAAAGGAGCTGAAGCAAAGGGGTGAAAGAGACGCATGGTGTCATGCCTCTGCCAGTGTCTGACTCAGAGGATGAGGTGGAACAGCTGGCAGAGCACTGCGGAGCAATTAGGCTTGGAAGAAGAGCAGGCTCCGACAGAATCTAGGGAGCTGGGGGTGGAGGCTGGGCGGGATCATTACACATGGGTTGCATTGTGCTACTGCATTGTAATTGGCTTCAGGAGGAGGACAGGATCCCTCATTGTGAAGTGTGCAAGTGCAAAAGTTCAATCATTTCCAACTTTGTGAGATCTTGTTCTTTTGTGAGAAGTTGGAATTGATTGAGCGAAACATGATGGAGAAATACGATTGGAGCTGGGCTGGGGCTCTACATGCCATGTCTGACACTTGTGGCATATGTTCACCATCACAGGTCTAGTGCCTTATGCTACCCAATTGTTACTTCAGAATAAAACAAAATATTTAACTTTAATATTTAACTTAAAATTAATGTTTCAATCATAAAAGCTCAAAAGTAGAAATGACTAGTGGTCTCTGGCCACGTGGTTTATACTACTGTAGCCAGAAGCTGAGATATTGTTTTTCTTTTTATAAGTATTGTATACACAAGTTACAGGCAAGTGAGAGTCCCACCTCTCACACAATTTGTGTGAAAGAGAAGAAGCCTGGTCCAGGCATTTGCTTCTTCTAGCAAAGTGGGAAATGACAGAAGGAAAGTATTACATAACCTATCACCATTATATACCAAGAATTGCAACGCGACAAGGGCATGTTCAGAAGGGTAAGGACCGCTTCCACCACCATTTCACCCTTTCCAGAGATTGAACTACATCATCTAGTCAACAAAGCTGACATGAGGGAAACTGGAGGGGGTTTCTTACCCTTCCCCCCCCCCCAAAAGCAACATGAGAGTACCCATGCATTATCCAATTAACACACTATTAAGAGTATCTGGCCCTTCCAGACCATTTACTTGCCAGGAAACCAGCTTAAATAACTAGAGAATAAGGTATTTTACACAAAGATCATATAAGCATGTAATTTCTTGAGGGAGGGAAATGAACACATGCATTTTGCATTTCCTTTCATCACTTTTCCTAAATATTTTCAGACGCATATTCATGTCTGAAAGACCTTGCACTTTTTGCTAACTTACTGTATATCATAAACTTTTGCTGACTGTCCCTGGCAGGTATTTAATCTCAAGGAAATGTTCTGGCTAGCATGAAGGAAGCTTTATTTGCAATTGGACTGCTGTAAATAAATATGTTCTACAACATAAAAAGCCCCCTTATTGGCAAATGGCAGATTAAAATTTCATTGCTTTAGCAACGTCCACATAAGTCTATATATAATTAGGCATGTTTTCTCTCTTCAGTGCAGAGCATCCTCCAGGGTCAAACACATTTTAGGCAAATTGACAAGACAGAATGAAAAAGCTTGAGGTAACACTGTTTATTCTATATGAATTTTCTGGGAAAGCAGATTATTTCATTCACTGCTTAGTTGTACCAATTTTGCTTGTCAAGCTCCCATTTCAAGGAAATATTGTTTGGTCAGACATGCTTACCTTGGACATGACAAGCCATGAATCTTACTGATATATAGGGTATTTTTAGCAAGCTGTAGCAGGATAAATCATGTCCTATTGCCTGGTCCATATAGATTACTATATTGAATTAACAGCATAGCATAAATAAAACACGCTGGCATAATATGGAAACAAATATATTAAATCACATCACAGTTCCACTACCTGAGCTCATACATCTTGAAGTGAAACTAATTAAGTTTTAAGGAAGGATTTCCTGCTTCACATTTAGTCAACAGAGCAGCTTAAGGTTGTTTCTCAACCTCAGAGACCGAACCTAACTCAATTTTCTCATTTGTTCTTGATAATTTCCTAAAGCTGTCAGCAAGGATGTTAATTGGTGCTAAATATAATTGTGTATCTTCACAATGAAATTGTTTTCTTTAACTCAAGCAAACAAACAGGGTTAAAGAAGGGAATTTGGCTCCGGTATTTTTAATATGAACCATTAACAATATAGAGTTTAGAACCAATATGCTCGCAGTCTTATGAATAGCAAGAATTCCTTATTGATCTTAGAGTAGGCAAAGCTATTGTTTCAACTGTTATTTCAATTAGTTTTAAATTATCCAATTTAAGACATCTAGACTGATTTAAGAGTCTGACCAAGTGCAGAGTGAAGGCAAATTTCATACCTTCCAGCTACCTGCAGCCAAATTCTGTAGTGCACCAGCTGCCCCTTCCAGTGTATCTGGATTTGAGCACTCAGAGAGAAGTGTGAGGTAGGGTTTGACTATGGACGGGTGCCATAGCATCTGGATTCCTTTTGGTGGTTCTGCACAGTCAGGGAGAGGACCAACTCCATCCCACTGAAAAGAAGAAACAAAGATGAATATTATCAGGACAGAGCAAAAGAGAAAAGCATGCATTAAAAATAAAGAAGTACTTCTATTCTTATAAATTTGACACATACTCAAGGACACCTAATGCAAAGAAATATTCCTTTTGCCCATTAAATAACTTACCTGTTATTCTATTTGCGATGGCTGAAAGTCTTTAATTTTACGGGCAATGTAATTCAATTGTTTGGAAATTAATGCCAAATGAGATTGATGCCATCACAGACGCCTCTCTAAATTAAACTAAAAGCTAAAACCGATTTAAAACAACATAAGGAACAGAACTAAATCCAGTCTAAAGACCACACTAACTGCAAATAATTATAATGAATCTGGTGATGAGGAGGAAGTTCATTTTTAGAATAAGGGCAAATGAAGCTTCTGTGTTCATCAAAACCTCATCTATTGCTGCTTTGCAGGCTTAGCCAAAGCTTTTCTGAATCTTTTCAGAAAGGTTAGGAGTGAATATTCTCAGAACATTCTGGGAGGAAAGTCTTGAATCTGCAGCAGAACAGAGCTCTCTCTCTCTATCCCTACCTACCTACCGTATCTGCTAGTTTTCTATTAGTAGTCCCCAAAGCAATGTACAATTATAAAAAATAAACAGATTATATGCCAATAATGGGGTATGTCCAATGTCTCATTCAAGTAAGAGACCGTCTCTTTTCTGTGAAATGAGAGTGAAGCACCTATATGAGAAGGTATTCATATCTCCTCCCATATCTGTTTCTGAGGATTGGGTGATTATTCAGTCACCAGAAAGATACAACTGGAACAACAATAAAAGTCAAAACATGATAAAACAATTTAAAAGGTATGTTCCAAATACATACAAGCAGAAGCAAAAGAATGTCATATAGCAACCTGTAAAATCGCCAGCTTAAAACTATTTGTGATTTCATTTATATATTTGTTTATAAATATGTATTTCTCAAGTGCCTTTTGGGGTAATGTTCTCCCAGAGATGTATTCAAGTGACTCTTTTTAAAAAATGCTGCCATGTTCCGTTAGGCCACTCGGGTATCTGTCAACTTCTTCCATGTTCACACAGATTTTTTGTTCACTATTAAGATCTGCCACATCTTCTCCTTTTCAATGTATTTTTTTCTGCAGCTGTCTCCACAGACTTCAGTTCAGTCAGGCGTTTGCTTTTCTGTTCTTTACTGCTACTTTGGGAAACTTCCTCTCTAAGCAGGCTACTCTTGACCACCTCTTCCTTTCTTCCTCCTCTCATGATATTCCTCACTACCTCATTTTGTTTTCTCCAGGTTCATTTTTTCCACCAAATTCATATATTACAATAATTCCTTATGGATTTTTGTTGCATGTCATGATGCTAATAATCTGGAATCTGATCAAACTCTTTGTGCTATGCATAACTTTGTCTATGTAATCTCTTTCAATGAGTACAACCAAAGAAGGGAAGACCACAATTTAGGTAAACTAGGTATATTTCATATATGAAAAGTAAGAGAACAATCCATTCTAGTATGTAGAAATCTATAAATGCTGCTTTCCGAACTATAGTATAGTACAGTACAGTATAGGATTTATTGTCATTGTACATCATATATACAATGGAATTGGTTTAGCCTCTCTGATGCAATCCATAACAGAAAATACAAAACAACAGAAATATTATAGTGAATAATCTCTATACAAGTAATTGGGGAAAAAAGACTAATCATAAGTTTCTGTATGTGCATGGATTGATTGTGATTGTGTTTACAAGTCTGACAGCACATGGGTAGAAGCTGTGTTTGGCTGGCTATGCTTCAATGTCTTCTGCCCAATGATAAAAGTGAAAAGAGACACTGGCCAGGGTGTGAATCATCCCTAAGTATCTTCCTTACTCTGCTGAAACAGCGAGACCTGGCAATGTCAGCTAGTGGTGTTATAGAGCAACTGATGGTTTCTTGTGCTGAATTGATCACTCTTTGTAGTGCTTTCCTGTCCACAGCTGTTAGTCCAGCATGTTATACAGCATGTGAAAACAGCCATTGTCCCACCTGATTTTTCCACAGGCCTCTAAGGAAATGAAGTCTCTGTTGAGCCTTACTAACTACCAGGTATATGTTGTTTTTCCAAGTGAGATCTTGACTAATGAGCACTCCCAAGAATTTAAAAGAATTTTAATTTCTATGTTGGGGAGGTGGATCAATAATGGAAAATGTTTGCAGTATGGAATCATATTGTGGGCCAAGACATTGCATTCCCCTGTATTTTTCACATACAGAGATTTTAAGTCTTCTGCAATCATAGGGGAAAAGGAGATTTTCATGTATTTAATTTAATTTAGACCTTGGACAGCTCCCAAGTAATAACTTAAAAACCAATACAAATGGTCTAGTAGATGAACTGACTCTTCAATAGACTTGCATACTGAATGTTTTGTAAAATGTGAAAGAAAATTCTCATTCTAAACTAATTTTAAACAATTTAAAATTAAATCAAGTATCATAATACTTCAAATCAAGTATCATAATACTTCAAATCATCTTAACAGCACCTTAGCTTTTGCATAATTTAAGATGTCAATGGAAAGACTTACCAGGATAGCTAGTCAAAAGTGGTACTCAGTCAAAAGTGACCAGTGAAGCCTAACTGAAGTTCTAAACTAATAAAAGCATCATGGAGAAAAGATTATTTTGCTTATTTGTTTATTTTAAAAGGTTTTGCTAAAGAGATAAATGTTTGCTTAAATTTGCTTCAGTTTCAATTTAATGGGGTGGTAGTTTCTATTTGCTCAGCACATCCCATTTCAGGGAATCTGGCTTTTTTTCAACAGCACAGAACTATATATCCTTCTTGTGATATATTGTGTCTAATTGATTGCTCACATGGAGAACTTTCAACCCATCACAGAAAATTGAGGTACAGGGAAAGCTAAGTCAATGATCTGCCAGATACTGCTGAATTACAATTCTGAGCAAAGAAGCTAGAATGGCTAAAAATAAGAGTGCTATGAGCTACAAAATCTAGACAGCATAATGTTTCCAAAGCTTGCTGCTTATTGTTTATAAAAAGGGAGATTTTTATGAACAATAAAAAGGGGTGTTGAAGGAAATATTGATTTAAAACAACTAACTGAATCTTTGGCAAAGACTTAACAAAGCAGAAAAACATCACCTCAAAAAGATCTTGTTAATACATTATTGTTGTGATCATTACTATCTCAAACCTAGCAATAAATTCACTTTATTACTTCACTCGAACACCGTAACTATAGAATTAATAAAATCGCTAAAAATATTAATACTAAGCAGTAATTGCACTATGGATTCTACAGGCTCTATAACAATACTAAGACACATTCGTTTTTATGTGACAGTAGATACTGAAGATAGAATGAATTCTGAGTGCTTTGATAATTTAATTATTAGCCAGTATATAGATTGTGAAGAGATGACCTTATAGACAATATCATAAGATGAACTCTCCACAAATAAACTCACACAAAGATGAGTTGATATGCAATGTTTCTATATCTGCCTTCTAGTACTACTGTTGGTAATACATTAAAACATGCTACTGTTGTTATTATCTCATACTTTAATATTGAAATATCGACTTAAATATCTAGCTGCAGGAACTGATTGCCAAGTTAAATCCTTTTTATCAATTGGAGTCTTTCATTCTATCATTCATGCATTCAATTTTTTATGCATTACAATTGATAATTTTATAAGGCTTATGAAAATCCATAATATAATTATATAGTTCAAGTAAACAATTACAAGATTAAATCAATAACAAATATAAACTACTAATGGTAAGCAATAAAAATGGTGAGATTAAGAATAAAAACTCTTAATTTTTCCCCATTTTAATGATTTCCTAATTATAGGATTATAATGGTCAAGGTATGCCAAAATACTGGTACAATGCTTTGGTTCAACTTTCGTATAACACAACCACTCCTCTTAGTAAGAAAAATGTCTGTTAAAATTAAGGAAACCAAACTAGTATGGAAAAGAAATAATTTTAACCTATAATTTTTTTTAAAATGCCCATGTTGCAGTATTTATGTTGATTACTCAAATTATTCTATGCAAAAACATATCTGGGATGTATTTGAAGTATTTGGAATATTTTCCTCAGAAACGGTGACTGCAGAAACTCCAAAGCTGCATGATTATTATGGAGTATATGTCAGCTCCATAAGCAGCTGCATGCAAGCTTTGGCTACAAATAATATAAGCACTGCTAGTGCATATAGAACATCTCAAAAGCAATAAAAGGCTTGTATGGCCAAATCTAACCATGAAATCTTGCCCTCTATCTACCAGAGACATGAAAGACTATTCCCAAGTATTTGAACCCTCCAAGTTCAACTTGTAGATATGGGATGCTTCACAAAAATGATTATTCGGATCTCATCATAATTTATTTCTAAATCTTCTGCTTTGTAGAACAATAAATCCAATGGTCCTTTAATAGCAAAACATCCAAGTCAATTTATTTATTAGAATTTCAGAAAAGGAAGTGATTTTTTAGTTCTTTCTGTTGTATATAATATGTACGGTATCCATCTTAAAAAGTAGAAAAAATGCAAAATAAACTTATGGTATCTAATATTTATTCCCAAATAAATGCTATTTATTTATTTTTTTGTTAAATTTATTTGAAGCCCATCTTGCCATGGGGCTACTCTAAGTGGCTTACAACAATAAAAACAGAGAATTGGAAAGAAGTATAAAGAGAAAAATAGCAAAGTAATGGAACAATATAAAATAAACAATGAAAAACAAAACAATGAGAATACAGCAATATGAGACTAAAAGATGGGTGCGTAAGGAAACAAGCTGTGAGGAGAGAGCTGGGGTTATGCTATTAATCAAGTAGCTAAAGTACTTCAGCTGTATTGTGATGAAGGTCTAAACAACACAATGAAATCACTGGCACAGGGAAAACACCCCAGAAATTATATTCTTTAAGATGTTGACATTGACTAAAAAACTGTGAAACTGATAATAACACAATACTTTGTTGAAAGTTGGGAAAAGCCAACTTTTA
Source organism: Calamaria suluensis (assembly GCA_032468135.1). Classification (NCBI taxonomy): domain Eukaryota; kingdom Metazoa; phylum Chordata; class Lepidosauria; order Squamata; family Calamariidae; genus Calamaria; species Calamaria suluensis. Next base: position 136,877 of record JANHFP010006359.1, read on the forward strand.
AAAACTGTCTAGAAGCAGAGGCTGCTAAGACCACCTGTTTGTTTTTGAATGATAGAATATTCATTATTCTGTACACATGCCTATTTGCACATCAATCGACTGATCTATCTACGAAGCAATATTTAACCTGCTTTCTCATCTGAGAACGTCAGTCAGCGAGGGAATGCTAATATTAATAATTTAGATTTTTATCCTCTTTTGCATTATGATTTACAGCCTATCTATCTTGCATACTCATTTATTTCCTCTTCAGAAGTGTTGTTACTGATGGCTCATTGCAAGAGATATAACTGAAAGTCACAGTGACTTCTGGAGGGTCATCTAGAATAGAAATATTATTTTGAGTTGGCTTACATGTATAATAAAAATTAAAGATGATACTAAATCTAAATAAAAATCAGAAGACTATCAGAAACACTGGTAAAGGCACATATGATTATAAAGGCCATACAATGATTTTGCACAAACTGCATTAAGTCCACTGAATCATTCATTAGATTTTAGAATATGAATATTACATATATTCAAGACCATAATGCACAATACTGAGAAAAAGTGATTGCTTCCTTTTAGATATTCTTAATTTTTGCATATATTTTTCAGAGAATATCAGCGTTTCCCATGGTTCCTGCCAAGATACAAAGGGACTTGGCGTAAAAATATAAGACTAGCTGCTACTTTCATTTATTTCATAAAAAACAAAAAATTAAATATGCGGCATGCCAATGTAGGAAAGCAATTGACCTCTTAGATTCAGTACCTTTTTGGGTCATTTTTAAATATGATAATTGCAGCACTTCCAGTAATTGGTAAAGTGCATTTCAAATACTACAGGAAAGAATTATGGGCTAGCCTGCCATGGCAAAATGGCTCAACTTTGTCATTTCTGATCCTTTATAAGCATGAACTCTATTCCATGAACAATATTACCATTGTGGTTCTCTTCTAACAGGTCAGCCCTTTGATGTGGCCAAAATGCTGAATACTTTCCTCTCAATTCATTCTGTTGTAGGCTCCCTTGCACATTTGGGATCACTGCAGTGGTGCATGACCCACTTGGGTTTCAGCTCATTATTCAGGTGGATAAATGGCCTGGTATTCTGTTATAAAATTATCTGATAGAAAAACGAATACCTGCTTTTTTCAGTGATAGAAGACACCAGGCAGAGAAGAGTGACTGGACCATTTGAAGACCCACAAATGAATGAGAATGATACCTTTTTAGTGAGCCTCTGCCTAGAATAAAGCCTAATGTTTTGAATCCAGGTTTAAAGCATAAAGTTTGAATGAGTGGTTCAGAAAAGACTATTATTATGTAGTATCAAGAAAGGCTTTTGAACATGGAAAATGTATTTTATTATGTTCTTGTATTAATCAATGTTTACATGAGCTTGATTGATAATGTAATCATTAATAATTTATTATTCATTCTGTTCATTATTCATTTCATTTATTATCTCCTTTTCATTTTCATTTAATAATTTAAATTAAAATGAAAGAAACAGAAACTAATATTTTTAGGATTTATATTGTTTGCTAAATGAAATAACTTAAATGAAATAGCTCTAATTATCTCTTTAATTGAATTGATTGAATGAGTGGAGTGATTAGATTTTCACATTGGCAGATTCTGTGTTGACATAACCATAAAATGAATAAAACAAACACTAAACATTGCTGTTATTTTCTTCTGGCTTCTTTTAAACAACAGCAGGATACATATAAACCTTTGGTCACATTCTGTGTGTAAAGAAATGCAAAAATACAGAAATCTAAAAGAGGGCAATTTTTTTCCCCATAAAAATATATTTTGGGGAGATTCAGTGTTATTATTCTAATTTTTTTTCTTAAAACTGAACTAGTTTGAGATTTGCCTCAAGAGAGAAAAAAGTTTCTTGCAGCAAAAATAGTTTGACAGGTCAACCAATTATCTAGGGAGAGAATGGTATACCCTTTATTAGATGTATTCAGATAGGTGGATACTTTACATCACCTTTGTCCTCTGTACAGTGAATTTGACTTAATGCTTGAACAGCCTCTTCTGTCTCTTTTGATTCTACAATGGGAAGTTCCCTGAATCTTCTCCGCTTTGCCAACAAAAATCTAAATCCTAAAATATCATGAGAGTTTATTTCTCAAATGTAAGAAATTATTAAATAAATCAATCTATAAATAGACTTGAATGGTCTAGAATAAAACAAGGATATTATGAGCAATATATAATACCGAGAAAACCTTTGGGGGAAGCAGGGAGCAAGTGATCTC
>JANHFP010006359.1:148788-162954 GCA_032468135.1 Calamaria suluensis
CAGGGGAAGGATATTGCAAAATCTCCATTCTCACCCCACTCTGGGGCCAGCCAGAAGGGCTATTTTCTGGTTTTCAGAACTACTCAAGATTTCTGCTACCAGTTCTCCAGAACCTGTCAGAACCGGCTGGATTTCACTCCTGTACCAAATACCCCCTACTTACCATAAGGTTGTGCTATATGAGAAAAAAATATTTCAGCTTTTTCTAAGAATCTCTCCAAAAAGCTTGCTTGGTGCTTCCTCTGCTTCAGAGGTTCTCAAAATTGGCAGCTTTAAGATTTATAGACTTCAACTCCCAGAGTTTTAAAGCTGCCAAGTTTGGGAACCCCTGCTCTACTTCCTTCTTTCAGAAAACCAGTAGTGGTTGAGATCATGTAACCAGTGCCAGATTTTGCCACACAGCTTCCTGCTACTATCTTCTCCCACCAATTTATTCCATCAAACATTTTTACTTGCAGACCTTGATGTACCACTTTTGGTCAAAACCAGTGGTGGTTAAAGCTCTGCCACCATGAGTGTGAGTAAAAATATTCAGTTGAGTCACTACTAATTAGGTGATCACCTTTGCTTTTGTCTCATCTAGAATTTAAAGTAGCATTACATGTGTGATTCCTAGAAATATCCATGGAATACTAATTGTGTTAGGACTGTGTTAGGCAGGGGAAGTGGGGGGAAAGTATCTTTTTAAACTCCAGATGGTTTGAAATGTGCAATTCAAAAGGCTGTTGAGCGATGCTCAATTTACAATTACCCCTTTTAATCAGGAGCACTGACTGAGTTACGCTCCAGAAGAGCCCTTTGAGGGGCTGAGTGATGCTGCCATTGGCATTTTATGATTACAAACAACTGATTTTTATATTAACAAATAAGCCCTAAGCGCCTATTTTTCCTTACACGTTTTCCCTGACATTCTGTCAGTCTCTCAGTTCATTTTCTTGTTTGCCTTTCAGTGCTTAGGACTGCCCTACACCTTATGCTGAACACTTCATGTCCCACTTAGAACAAATTATCACACTTTATCCTTTCTTCTCTAACTATCAAGGGCAGCCGCCTGTCAACTAGCCTGAGCATTCTTGGCACAATTACCCTTAGGCTGGATTTGATCCAGAGTGAGAAGGTAGTCAGGAGAAATAAGGGTTGCTCCTTAACGGTGTGCAATATTTCAGAAATAGGAAGGAAAACAGCTGGTTTCCCAAATCCCAAACTTCTTAATGAGTTATGAATTAGGGGCATGGCTCTAAATATCCCATGACCAAAAAGGAATGCTAAGCTTATACAAATGAAAAGAGGGGGTTCCCCTGATCCTTCAACCTGTAAATACTGTGAGAGAAATGCTATGTACCATTTCTCCTACTGGTTGCAATCAATGCACTCTGCTTCTGCTGATGAAAAGAATCTTCACTCAACCAGTCTTTTGGCCTCTGAATTTAAGCCATTGGTTTCAACAGAGGAAGCCATATTGCAAGGATTTCTGTGCAAAATGTCCCCCAACGACCAGTACGGTCCCATAGAGAGGGCTTGATAAGGGTCCCAACGGCCGCTATGTGCCGTTTGGTGACCCCGAGAAGGAGAGCCTTCTCTGTGGGGGCTCCAGCCCTCTGGAATGAACTTCCTCCAGCATTGCGGAGACTTCCCGATCTTAAAACATTCCTACCTCTTCTGTCAGGCCGGCCTGGGATGATCCTAGTTTTAAATGATGGGTTATTAACTGTTTTTAATTGGATTTTAATGATCCATATAAGCCATATAATAATATATTAATTTTAAATTTTGTATACAATTGTTTTAACTTTGGCTGTAAACCGCCCCGAGTCTACGGAGAGGGGCAGTATAAAAATGTAAATAAATACATGCAGCAAAGTCAAGCAGACTATGAGGTCCCCATGCAAAGTTTTTTTTCAAGAGGCAACTTAAGAAGTGCAGTGCTGTTGTAACTTCAACTGCAGTAAGTTGAGGGAAACCTTGGTTCATCCGATCAATATTCCATTCCATCAACTTGAAGGTAGAACTGAGTCTCCAACTGCCAGGTATGACCAGAGTGTCATTTGCTACCTGCTTCATAGTCATTTCAACATTCATCCTGCTGGGTGGAACAATAGCCATTCAATGTCCTTTTATAGTGTGCTGCTTCCTGATGATGCTTCTGATGACTCAGCGTGTATTACAGAAAAGAACACACTCAGTTCTTCACAAAAGTATTCATTTAAACATCAAACCCAGCTCCCCCAAAGTCTCTGATAAAGTTTGTTTTCTTCAGCGTGGACCAGAAAACTCAAATTTGCTGGTTTCGGGCAAGATAACTGTTAATGCATTGGAACAGTGCATCATAGTTTGTTTGTGTGTCTTTAAGACAGAAGTAAATGTAACCTGTAATTATGTTAATTATAGGGAGAGATCTTTATAAGCAGAGAAGCAAAATGTGTGCTTCGGGCTGCCTTCTAATGGCAGAATCCTTTGTGTGGCAGAATGTGGGTCAACTTTTGGATCATTTTGTTCTTATTAGTTGCAAAGACATGTCCGACCTATCCCCATGGACAATGTTCCTCCAGGCCTTCCTGTCCTCCACCATCCTCTGGAGTCCACCCAAGCTCATACCTACTGCTTCAGTGCAAGAGAGCTTAAGCAAAGCTATTTTTAAGGGGCTGCAAAAAGTTCTAGAAACCTTTCTAAGCATGCTTTCACCTTCCTTTTGTTTTAAGTATCCTAGAAAGCTTCTGCATCAGGTGTTCCAGTTCTCATAAATTGCACATCATTAAGACAAGACCACTTTCTCCAGAGATAGAGCAAAACAAAAAAATATGCTAAAGGAGATGTCAGTGAATTGCTCAAGCTCAAAGATAAGTGGTTCATTTTGAAGATCATTTTAAAGAAGCCACCAAATAACTCTTACCTCCCTCACAATTTCACTTCTACAAAGCAAAATAGGAAAATGTTCCAGATGATTTATTATTGCTACATAAATTTGCATTATTTCCAGCAACAATTCCTGTATTGCAGTGTAAACATGAAGAGCCAAAATCATGCAGTGAGCATGAATACACATACACAGAGTGTGGTATAATTTAGTAAAAACAGTTTGGCTAACGGTGACTTTTGCTGATCAAAGTCACTGTTTGCCAAACTAAAGGCAGCTGGCTTTTGATAAACTATATAGAAGCTACAATTCAAACCAATTTAAATGTTATTCCACCAAGACTTACTGAGCAATACCTGAGGAATATTACAGGTGCAGTCTTTTAAGGACAACAGCCTAAAGCCATAATGTAAAGTGCTCCATTAAATAGTTCGGCGGTGTTTTCGCTAGCAAGGTTTTTTGAAAAATGGGCATCTTTGCACATCACAAATTGCTAACCAATTCTCTATAGACATTACAAAAATGTTTCAGAATTTCAGAAATTGTTTGTCATGCAGAGTAAGATTGTTATTCTGTGAACAATAAATAAACAAACCAAGTTGTACATTGCTATTCCACAGGCTTTTTGGATTACACCCTAAATCTCCAAAGCAATATATTTTGTTTTTCACTTTGTGTTTTTTTACTTTGTGGTATGCCACTCAGAGTCACTTGATTGTAAGATGGGCAGCTGTATAGATGTGATGAATAAATAAATATGTTTAGAAAGTACAAGCTTCTAAGTTTATAAAACTTATTACAGTGTTAATATTTTTATAGCAGTAACCAGAAATGTGATCCTACATTCACTATTTTGCTATAGTCAAATGGTAAAAACAAAAATAACTACTGATTTACCTCATCAGCTTAGCTTAATATTGTCATTTCTCCTCTAACCTTTTTACAAAAGAAATTCTGAAATTTTGAATAGTAATACATACATACATAACATGATATATTCCCTTTCAAAGCAATGTTATGCAGAGCGCAGAAAGGGAGGAAAGCATGATAGGAAAGGAAAGGAAAAGGAAATATATCTCAAATATATTGCCGCCTTTGGTACGACCTAAGCACAGCTCATAAAATCATCTACAATGCCCTACTTGTCAAGGACTACTTCACCTTCAACCACAATACAAGAGCACACTGTGTATACAAACTCAAAGTGAACCACTCCAAACTTGATTGCAGAAAATATGACTTCAGCAACAGAGTGGTCGATGCCTGGAATGCACTACCTGACTCTGGGGTCTCATCTCCAACCCCCAAAAACTTTAACCTAATACTGTCTGCTGTTGACCTCACTCCATTCCTAAGAAGTCTGTAAGGGGCATGCATAAGAGCACCAGCTTGCCTACCATCCCTGTCCTAATGTTCTCTTTATTTGTATTCATTCATACTAAAATATTCAATTCATGCTTATACTTAAATATTCAATTCATGCTTATACTTAAATATATATTTCTTAATATGTAATAGACAAATAAAATAAAAAATACTTTATAGCAACAACATAACTCTTGATACCTCACAGGATTGATACTGTGATGGAGAGAATATGATACAGTATATGTTCATTTGATCTTCTGTAGAGGAAGGTGGGATACAGATAACAAGTAAATGCTATAAGCTATTCTGGGGAAAAAAAACTTTGAAGGCCATTTCACTTATTTATGACACATACAAAGAATCGAATAATTTGACCAACATGATATAGATAACCCTGCAGTTTAGATCAGTAAAGGCTTTTGCTCAATTTGATTCTTCATATATCTTTAGAACCCCAGGCAGACAACAGAAAATAAGGATTATGAAATCACTGATGGCTGATCAGCAGTTTTTATATCTTACAAGTTATATAAGCCCAATGCAGAACACTGCTCAGAATACAAGTGGTCCTTGCTTGATAACACTGATTCAGTGACTGTTCAAATCAACAATGATACTGAACATGTTGTATTTGACTACTCATGTCAGCGTTTCAGAAAACCTCAACTCCAATTAAAAACTCTGAGGGAAGCATTTTCTCAAAGTTCCATTTATTAGAGTAGGTATACTGGCACATCTTGGAAACCCCAAATCTAAGAGTTCCATGTTTTCCTTCAGTAAATCAAAATCCCCAAAACCATCCCCTCACTCATCAGTCCATCATGTGCTCCAATCACCATCCATCTCAAGACATCACTCCAACTATTCCTTCTCGAGATGCAGGATTGTCCTGACCTTGACTTAATGGTTACAGTATTGCATAGTCATGTGATTGTGATCCTGGCACACTTGGCTTCCTTGTTTGCTAGCTTCTTGCAAAGAAAGCCAATGGAGAAGCCAGAAGGAAGTAACACATGGCTGCCAGAAATGCCAGAATTTCCATCACCAAGCAGTGTGGTCATGTGATATTGCACTTTATTAAACAACTGCATTGTTTAGCAATAGAAATTCCATTCCCAATTACCATGTTAAATAAGGACTACCCATATATATTAACTGTCCCCATCTTCATAAATAATAGAAGTGGGGTAATTTTTTTAAATAAAAAATATCACACTATAAAAATGTATCATTGTGCTTCTTATGCTGCCTAAAGAATGACTTTAAATTCTATGGCATTAAGAAAGTAGAAGGGAAGAAAATGTCAAGCAGTTTAGCTATCAGAGCTCACCTTAGGCACCCAGTGGCATTGCGCAGCACCTGTGATGAATGAAGTTGAATTTTGTGGTCATCCTGAAGGGGGGAATTTTCCCATCCTGAATGAGGAATGATCACTGCATTGGTCAACACTGCTAGAGCATCCTGGATAATTGGCATTTTCAGTGCATCACAAGAAGATAAATTCCAAAGAACTCCTAAAAGGAAGGAAGCAAATAATTGATGTTTCTTCTAAAATCAGAATTAAGTGATAAAGTGCACAAAACCAACATTACCTGAACATTCATATTTGAGTCTTCAAATGCTCACTGTTTTCTACAGAAACCAGGGCTCCACATAAGGGCACATAAATATATACATATCACAGTCATCATTAAGGTTCAATTATTTAACTCATTCCATTATTTCATTTGATGTAGTCATATCCTGTATTCCCATCAGATCTCCTAACTAGGCTGGAACAGACTGAGACTTCACAAGGTCTCATAGGTCTCCACAAGAATGTTACAACGTGTCCTCAAAATTCACTCTGGGATCATTGCTCAATGCAAGTGTCACAACTGTCTGAGGTGATATAACTTTCTGGCTTCCCAATCTCAGATGACAACCTGAGGAGGCATGATGGCTCACAGACTTCTTGAGTTTTCTAGATCTCATCTTGTTCATAAGACTACAGAACTGTATTTACAACAGTAGACTCTTAGAATAGTGCCACTTGCCTACATTGAGATCAATTTTGAAAAACCAGTTAACTCTGTATTTGGCATCCTCATTTGTAGCAAAAACTTTGATTTTTATTTTAATGTACTTGTTGTAGTCTATAACCTTAGTGACTATGAGAGATGGCTTACAATTTTTAAAAATTACAATTTCTCATCATCACATGACAAACAGGATGGTAAAAAGAAAAATTATATTGTATAGTGCCAAAAGTCCCTCTTTGAGGGAAATGGGTGGTTTAGAGATATGAAATATAAATAAATAAGGGCAAAATAATTAAGCAAACATTTAATGAATGTATACCATTCTTAAAACATGAATACATATATCAGGAAATAATTTAATGTACATCATTTAAATAAAAATATTTATCCTCTAATTTAAATAAAACTGTGCAGCGTTACTGTTGGGAAATATTACTGATTTACCTTTCATTTCAATAAGAATATGCAGTGCGTTGATTGAGACTATTAGTGTATATAACTCTGCAATGTGGACAGGGACTAGAAATGACTAGCCATTGTTTCAGTAGGAGAACTCTCCCAGTGAAATATAAAGATGGCAGAGACTGAATTTAAAACCTTGCCAAATAATTGCTTTTTCATACCTTGTAATGATATGTATAAAATATGTTATTTTGGAATCAACAGGGCATCTTCTATATCAGGACCTTCATTTTTACACCTTGTATACCAATAGGTAGATTTAGTCAATCCCCTACATTATTTTTGAATACATCTCAATATTGTTCCTGAAGTAGTTAAATGATTTTTACATCCATAGTAAATAAAAACACCACTTTTTCTACTGTTTGGATTGATGGACTGGATGGGATAAAAATGTCACCCATCACTTTTCTTTTGTTGTGTAGGCTCCAAACAATGGAAATCTGACACAAAATTACATAATCATGTTGATGTTTATATGTAATACTATATGTATAATTCATGTATAAATACCAAACATTCATATGAACTCATTTGCTGCAATGAATACATCCCACAAAGATGAGATGGAATGTGCATTCCTCTGTTGGGGGGGGGGGGGGAAGGTCCAGCACACTTGGACAGCAAATAATAGATAGGAGTTTCCCACCCCATTCACACTTACAAAAAATATTTTCAGTCTGTGTCTAGGAACTTATGCTACACGAATAACTGATATAAAATACTATAATAAATATTGCAATAAAAATTACATATCCATGACTACACACTTCAATAACTGAAGCTAATGTCAAGAATACTTTTGCAAAAATTTAGTACATTGATTAAACATGTACACGAGATATGTTCTACCTGTTCACAATTTTCCAAGCAAGTCTTAATACTATCTCATCCTACATGTCAAAATACTTCACACAAAACTACTTAGAAATTGATGAAAGTATTACATTATCTTTAACTATACAAGTTTCCTCTGGAACTGTCATAGTTTCTATATTTATTTTCTCTTGTGAACATTCTGGCATCCAGAAGTGTCAACTGTACAGTTTCCCAAGAAAAGGCATACCTTTTCAAGCGTTTGTAACTGAAATGGGAGAAAAACCAGTAGGGAAGAACTAACTGCCTGGCTGGCACTAGGATTTGTTTTCTAGCCAGCCCTTTCTGCCAATTTTTCCACACTGTCTGAACAAATTGCTTGGAGAAAAATTGGCCAGGGGATTGGTTCAGTAATGGAAGTGAGAGAAGCACTGCAGATCACTGGTTAAGTACAAATAATGCTCTCATCAGTTTTAATCAGTCAAGAGCCCACCACTCATTTTGGACTGTAATTCACATCACTGCCAGTCTGTATGTGACAGCGAAAGATTATTGAATGTGTTCACAGGTACCTATTTATTAGCAGGTTGTGTATTAATCTGATAAAGAAGGTAATATTTTCTTAGGAATGGACAGAAAACTGGCCAAGATGAGGGATAACTAGTTTCACATTCCACCCCCTCCCCCAAGCTGTCTTTTTCAGCTGAGAATGTTTCAATGAGAAAACGCTGAAAAACAATGCTGTGCTGATATGTTTATTTAAAGAGAAGAGGCTCCTTCCTCATCTCTCTCTTACGAGTGCACGCAGGTGGCATTAACTGCCATGTTCTCTCTTTAATTCATTAATAAATCATAGATAAAAGACATACTGAGAAGCAGATTCTCCCTTTGTTATTTATGTTCCTTAGTGCCTACTTCTCCCTTGCAGAAAATTAGTGTGACTGAATGCTTTCTGTTATATTGTATAAGAGAGGGGGAGGGGGAGAAGAGTAAGTTTGCACTGAATGTTAAAGAGCAGGGGAGAATTTTCTTGAGTTGCTGCTTTCATTGTCTTCCCTTTGAAATTGCACTGTCCAAGACTATTTGCTCATTTGCTATTGCTGAGAGCTAGGTTCTACTTTGCTACAGGTTTCCAATATTAGAGAACAAGAGACAGAAAAAGAGTGCAAAGGCTCAGCTGGTTGAAAAGAGCCTCCACCACATCCAGGGACTACTCACTAATCCAGGGCTTAAAATTTCCACTTGCCCCCTCGCCAAATGCAAGTAGAAATTCCTGAGTGGCGAGTGGCGCAGAGAAGTCTCCCAGCCGCACACCGCAGCTGCCTGCAATGTCCAATTGCACAGCCATCCGAGCAGGAAAGTCCAGGCATCACCATGGCCACTGCAGAAGCCAAGCTGGGAGAGGAGGCCCCAAACCCACAAAGATGCTTCCTAAGGTTGCCGCTGCCTCCTGCCGTAAAGGCTGCTTCCCTTTGCCAACCCTTGCACCAGGATGTCCGCTTGCTAGGCCACCCTGTGGAGCATGGCAATTGCCCTGGGGCTGCTTCAGATGGGTGTGTAGGGTGGGGCCAGCGGTCCATGTGACATGCACCACCTGCACCCCAAAGTCAGCCAGGATCAGGCTGTAGAGAGGTGCCGGCGCCAAGCCAGCCATCCGCATGCCCTGAGCATTTAGAAACGGCGCGGCATGGAGAAGGGACAGAGCGGCTGGGAGGAAATGGAGGGCTGGCGTTCTCGCCACCGCTGCCGCCGCCTCAGGCCGAACGATCTGGAAACATTTGCCCGGACTGAGGCCGTTTAGGCATAGTTTTGAGAGCGGGCACATGCACAGGAGGTGCACACAGAGCAAGCATGCGGCAAACCAATAGCAACAAAATGTGAAACCCATCACTGATTAGGGTGGCATGATTGACTACCAGCTCTGGGAGGAGAGGTGGGCCCGACAGAGCAGTTGTGTGGATGTGACTTTTCTCTGGGCTTTTGAACAGGGAGATGTAATGTATTCTTTGGCGTGAGGAAATGTAATGCAATCTTTGGCATTAGGACTTCAAGCAAAAAAAATGAGCTTAACTGATTCTCCAGCACTTACATACAATTCCCTAGTTGTATATATGGAGTAAAGTATGAAGAATTAGATGAGCAGTTTACTGCTTAGCATGTAATATTTTAGTATGATAGTCATAAAATAGTTCTACACTCTCATTAATACATTTTAAGTATATAGATCTTTAGCATTACTATTTGTTTTTATAGTGCTTAGTAGTCTAAAACATTTTATTTCTTTTACTGATCTTTTAGAAAATGTTTATATATTTTGTCTGAACATTGTCATTTCTTTCAAAATTTGCATAAAACACTAGTCGATGACCATAATAAAGATCCTAGTACTAAATACCACTGAGGCACAGAGATTTTAATTATATTAACAACCAACTAATATATTTGGTACATTATTTTTAATTCTTGGGGAAATGGACAATTATATTAGAGTAGAATTAATTACTAACACTTAGAGTGTAAATGAAGTTTGAACAGCAAAGTTGGTAATACATATATATTTCTTTATAATTAGCATAATCTGGATAACTATTTATTAGCAAATGTGGTTTTAAGATTTGTAGAATTTCTTTACTAAATTCTCAACTATGTATTGGAACAGATTTAAAGGGAATCTTATACCAAAAACAATTGCAGAGGACTAATTAAAATCCTCAATCTTCTTCCTGTACATTTTTAGAGCACTTTCAAGGGAGCCTATTGATTTTGAACAAATATTTTGATAATATTGAAGACGCTCATTTGATTTTAATTTTCTCATTTGTATCTAACTGTGGCCATTTTTGTCTGATTTATAACAAACCATACCTCAAGTTCATGCCACAGAAGATGTCATAATAGAATTATTTCACACTTATTATTCTTGGTTTTCTGGGGTTTGCCAGTACAGACTTTGGGATTTATATGCTAACATTAAGAGGGGACATATCTGTGAAGCCGATAGGTGCTAGTATAGAAAGTACTGCAAACAGTTGTGTCAAGACAGAAAGATAAGGCAGGGTATATAAAACCAAGATGACTTTTGTGAAAAGAGATAATCTCACTGGCTTATTTCTTTGGTGCTACTAAGCTCACAGTGGATGCAGGCTAGAGGAGCTGGTAACTGGCAAACTGGATTGCAATTTGATTTCTATAATCTTGTGATCAAGATGAATGACAAATTTAGGACTTTCATTTCTGTTTCTACCCTTTTACCTGTGGTACTGGGATTATTCAAACTTCAATTCTTTTCTTTTCTCCAAGCAGAAGAAAAAGAAGGCAGAAACCAGCTGGCTACAAGTTGGTCAAAAAGTTTTAATTACAAAGTCTTAGGTATACATTCAGTCAGCTCTAATTATTTTATACTTAATAGTCTTCATGCCCATTTATGTTAAGTTGAAGAAAATGTTATGATGACATAATTGCTGGGAGGCACTTAGATTGAAAAAAGAGAGAATTTTAGAATTTGGTCAAGAAATTGATCATTTGAAATCTAAATTTTATATTTTGTGTGATATGCATAAAATAGGAAATGTTTTGTAGTAAACTGTAATAACAGTAACAGTCATCACTCCCAACCTCTAACCCCAATAGGGAAATTATATTATAATTGGGGATCTTGGAGGTTGATATCCAAATCTCTGCATTAAAAGACTCGGGATGTTTTCCAGATCTGTTTTTCAGACTAAATTGTTTATTTTGAATATAATGCTTCTGGGGGAAGGAGTGGTCTGAATTAATGTAAATTATTATGCAAAATATAATTTTACAATGGAAAAGAAAATATCTAAAATGGAAGAAAATGTGGAATCAGGCCATTTTACCGAATTTTACCAAAACCAAATAGGCAATGAAATCTGAATACTGAAATCACAAGAAAAGCAATTTTATCCACCTCTATTCGGATATTTTAATCACTTAGCACATTTTTGCTTTATCATGAATGCCATTGCACTGCCTCAAGTTCATTATGTCAGCTTCCCTATACTTCATCCAGTCATAAACTAGCAATCAAAGTGACTTTGAAAGTTCTCCCTTGACCCTTATTAATGTTTTAAAAGTGCTATTTATGAAATAATACTTTCATAACCAGGCATTCTGTCAGGAAAATGTACATGTGCATAAAATGTTTTAAATTTAGTGTTCCCAATCTGAAAAAGTTGAGTTAGAGACAGTTTTAAGTGCAAATCAGGTCCTTCACATCCAGAACAGCTTCTTTTGCTTAAAATGTAAAACCCAGTGATTATAATTCAGTGATCCTCACATTTGGAAATATTTGCATATATTTATTTATTCATTAATTTATATTAAATGTAGCTTGAACAGGAGGGTTATTATGCTGGTTGAGGACCTGAGATTGAGGAAGACATATACCATTCAGAGGAACAAGAAGGGATTTTTATAGCTTGTATTTGGTTTCAAGGACTGGCTATAATTATTTATGCCCCTGCATTCTGCACTAATTGTAGCTCCCAGATCGTCTTTAAGGATAGTAGCCTCATGTAGATCCCTTTGTAACAGTCCAACCAAGAGATGGTTACAGTTTGAATGATAACAAGCAATCCCCTCCCAATCTAGGAACATATACAATTGGTACAAAATATCAACTTCTGCAAAATCCCCCTTGTCCGTCCGTCCATCCGTCCCTCCCTCCCTCCCAGTGGCAAACAATCATAACCTCCATTAAAACCAAATAAAGCTATACAAATCTCTTTTCATCCTTATGGGTGGTATGTGTCTTCCTTAATCTCCCAAACCTGGGAGTTTAAGGGTTCTGCATAGTATTTTAGCACTGCACTCTTCTGGAGAGAGCTTTTATGTTGTTCCTAGGAGCTATTGGAGCCATTCTCCCAGTTTAGGAATCATAGCCCTAAGTGCACCTATCAACCCTGGGACGACTTTGGCTTTTACTTTCCATACCCTCTCTAATTCCTACTTCAGGTCTTGACACTTTTGTAGTGTCTCAAGCTCCTCCTTCCTTGGGGGTCTATGATAACTCAACACCATTAGCTCAACATGGCCAACGGGGAGCAGCCTTCTCACCACTGCAGAGTCCTCGCTGCCAACTCGCTGCTGCCATCTCTTTGCAGAATATCTCAACACCATAAATTTCCTATGGGGATAACCCAATGCGGGCGCTGAAGAGCCAGAAGGGCAGGTGAGCAAGTGGGTTGTCAGAGGGAGGTGGTGATGGGTGGAGCTGCCCAGATGGGAAGCGAGTGAAGGTGGAGAGTCAAATGGGAAGCCCCTGCTGCTCTGCAAGGTTTCTTTTATGCTAAATTGCTTATTGTTGGAGGGTGTCTTGCTCTGAAAATAAGGGCAGTTTTGGGAAGCAAATGTCAGGTTTTTTAAGAACTACAAAGGGTTGTTTCAAGTTGCATTCAAATCCTTGCCAATCAAGCAGATTGCAAAGTTTGCAGCCGCATTTAGCTGTAGGTCTGATGAACTCTGGAAACAGGGCTGCTTGAAGTCCAAACTGAAAAACCCTCTTCTCTTTCCACAGCATTGATGTTGGCTTGGGGGGAACATTGCTGGGACTTTCCATTCAAATGTACTCTGCACATGACCAGAAACACTATGAACTCATCCACCTGGCTTTGGGTGGAAAGCGCTTAGCACATGATCAGAAATACTATGATTTCATGGTGTTTCTGGTCACATGCAGAGTGTTTTTTTTCCCCAAAGCCAGGTCCTACCAGCTCAAATGTCGCCCAAATTAAGAAGCTCTGTGTCAGATGTTTGGGATCCAGGACAATCTAAGTGAGAATTAAATAGATGGACTTTAATTAAGATGATTAACAGTTTGTGCTTTGTTTCAAGTCAGGTTGTAAACTACTTCAGGGAGATCAAGGACAGCTGGTAGAACCAAGGACTGAGGCAGAAGGTTGAAACAAAGCTAACGTTTTTTGTTTTATTATTATCTGCCAGTAATTCTGTCACTCAGACATGGTGCATCATATCATCACTACAACAAGGAGTATCTAATGAATTCTGCCTTTGACAGGTAAAAGTTGAAAGATGAAATGATTAAAATATTTGAAATCTGTAGTCAGAACTGAATCATACAGCCTGGAGTCCGTATAATATATGCAACTTATTTTTTTACGAGAGAATGCAGAAGATCCTAAAAGGGGATCATCCAAATAACATAGTCAGGATTTACAGAATACCATTAATAGTATTTTAAAGAATCATCAACCACATTATACATTGTAGGAAATTTCATTTTCCTTCCTCCCTTAATCAAAAAAATTGTAGCAGCAGCACCATAGCTTAACCACAGTAGCAATTACAATTGTTATGAAAACTGCTATCTGCATATTACTCAAGATGGAATATGGATATGTCTGTGTCTTGCTATATGTGCATATTCTACATGTTGGCAGAACCAAAATTTGTTTTAATATGTTCTAATATACAAGTACAATATTGAACCCATGTTTTGTTTTCATCAAGCAATGCATTAAAGCAGGGATCTCCAACCTTGGCAACTTTAAGACTTGTGAACTTCAACTCCTAGAATTCTGGGAGTTGAAGTCCGCAAGTCTTAAAGTTGCCAAAGTTGGAGACCCCTGCATTAAAGTATCTCAGGTACAGAGTCAATTATTT
>JANHFP010006359.1:192001-204522 GCA_032468135.1 Calamaria suluensis
AATTTTAAAATTTATAATGTACATGTTTTGTGGTTTTAAAATGGCTGTTAAACCACCCCGAGTCTACGGAGAGGGGCGGTCTATAAATTTAATAAAATAATAAAATGAAATAAATCTGTTAAAAGCAAGCAAACAGCACTTGTATATTAAAAGACAAGGATCCACAACTCCCAGTCCGTTGACTGGCACTGGGCCATGGCATGCCAGCATTTGAGTTGCACAAGCAAGCGAAGCCCCATCTATGGGATTCAGGCAGCATACAAAACCACACTCCCTCCGATCCGTGGAAAAACCTTTCTCATGGAACCAGTCACTGGTGCCCAAAAGGTTGGGGGCCACTATTATAGGTAACAAATGCTCTAGTTGTACAATAATTGGATTTCAAGAGTGGGGTAATTTATTTATAGAAAAAAGTGTATTTTAAAAGATAAAATAATTCTAGCACCCTGCAGTGGAGTATAAACTTAGTATGTCAAGTAATAATGTATTTGCAATCAATAAAGGGTTGTAGGTAATATGGGCCTTTAGTCCATATTATTTCACAAACCTAAAATAGTATAAATTCCTTTTGGTGTCCATGAAAACCAATTACATTTCTTCATTTTGCATACTTAGAATGCAGTACTGCAAGCTACTTCTGTTGACTTGTAGTTTGGCAATTCAATTCTCACCGATTCAAGGTTGACTCGGCTTTCCATCCTTCCAAGGTGGGTAAAATGATAACCCAGATTATTGGGGGCAATATGCTGACACTGTAAATTGCTTAGAGAGGGCTGTAAAGCACTGCAAAGTGGTATATAAGTCTAAGTGCTATTGTGATCTATAAACTTCATAGGAATTATTTAGGAAGCACACATATTTTGATTTGAAAATGAATGCACCCTGATTCTTTCCTTCTTCAGTCTCAAGAAAATCATATTCTTCTCCACTTCAACTTGTGTGCCATCCAAGACAATAGAGACTAGGCAACTGATACTTTGGAGGCAGATCAGGACTGAGGGACATCTGGTTAGAGAGATTTTCTCTATCAGATTATATGGGAAAAGCCACTGAAGGAAGGCCAAAGTAGGCTCCAATGTTTTATAACTGCAATTACTATTATGTTGGTGTTTTTGGACCTGACTTTATTTTTATTTTATTGATACTTTATTTATCTATATGGGACTTGCTTGTCACAGGAGAGTAAAAAATAAATAAACATTCAACCTCCCTATCAACAAAAGAAAGTTAATGAAAAGTAATAGATATAAGATGGGGAATATCTGATTTGGTCATGTCTGAAAAAACTTTCAGCAGTGAAATCAAGATAGGTTAAAAGGGTGAAACAGATTTTGAAAAGAAGCTGGTCCTATTTACCACCACTGGATTTTTCATTGGCCTGACCCCACTTTTTCATTACTTAAAATGTACTAATTTGTAGTATGTTTATATTCTATGAACCTTTACAGTTTGTCTCTACATTAAAGTAGCATTTAAGTATTAGATTCAGTTACTGGACTGTATTTTATAAAATCTAAAAAGTAACATGAATAGGTATAATGATAGGCAATGAGGATGACAGGGCAACTAGACACTAAAACTTATCATGGCATAAAAGGGGAATTCGACATGTTTAGTGAGGCATCAATTGTTTTAAAAAAATTCAAAAAAGATACTTTGCAATATGTGGCAGCAATAATGCTAGACGTCTTTAAAACAGTCATGTCTTTTTTTTCCAGGCTTCTACAGGAACTCTTTTCCCTCGTGGAATGTCAGAGAAAATCCTAATGTTTGCCTTAACTTTTGAGTCTGAAGAACCCTTAAATGGGCTAAGTTATATATCCTGTGTTATATATCATGTTATATATCCTGTGAAACATTATAATTATATTTGCACCAAGACATAGGTTGGGTTATCACATTATGCATCTGATATGAACCAATTTTTCTAATTGGTGCACCATGGTCACATGCGAACCCATACAACTTGACTATATTCAGCAAACCATGGGTTGGCTAGCCCCATCTTGTGGCTACTTTGGATCAGCTTCTCAATACTATTTTAATTTTAATCTACATGGCATGCCTAGCAAAAGAAAGTTGATTGATAACTGAATACCGGCAGAGACTGAGAATGCCATTCTAAAGTACTGAAACGGTTAATGTGAAAACATGCAACTAAATCTTAGCCTAGCAAACATGCCAAGTGCTTATTTAGATTTTGGCAAGGTAGCCTAAAATATTTAAAAGAAAGATTAAACATCAATAAAGCACAGTGAGAGCTTTTGCCCCTCCATCAGAAAAAATAGCCATTATTTATTGCTTGTTGTGCTACAGAAGTTCATTTGTCTTCATTTGCAGATTTGGAAAAAAAGGTGCTGCAAACAAATACATGAGTGCAGAGTGGAGAATACAGACACTTACATATCTCACCATTGGCACTGTTTTACCATGAGATTCTGGGCAGTGTGACAAATATCCCTTAGTTATAGCAAATTTCCAAGGTTTAGTATATTAACCTCTAGACATAGTTTGTTATACAATAGGATGCTCACATATCAATCAAGCAGTTATATAGAAGCTCTGCAATTCTACTCATTTTTGTTCAGAAACTTTTCTTGCAGCATTGCACAACAAACATTTTTATAGGAACCACTTAATACAAATGGCATCAGTCATTTAAAAGAAAAAGCAAAATTGTGAGACTGATGTTGTAATTATAGTTTATCGTGCCCTTGCTGTTCTTTTTTCATTGTTTTTCATCAATTTGTTTCACTGCCGAATGAGGCAATGAAATCCATTTAATTCAGCAGTGTTTCCAATCATGGCAAACCAGATGTTTTTGAAAAGCCAAACATAAAAAATGAAGATAGGCACTATTCCATTTTATCCTCCAGCATGAATAAATATATATTCTTTCTAAACATGAAGTATTTAACAAAGCTGTGATAAGTCATTCCCAGGGAGAGGATACTGTAGATATGAGTAGTTAAGACAGTGAATTGAACAATAATAAGACTCTTTTGCTTGCTGGGGATTCATGAAATATGTATTTATTTACAAACAATTTGCATCAAGAGATTTTCAGAGCTTAAATAGACAAGGTTGGCTTTTTAACTGTTATAATGCAAACCACAAATTAAGAAAAAGCAATTAATCAAATCAGATGGAAAACAATTTGGACACAATAAAGAACAATAGTATATGGATTAACATCTTAAACCAGCATTTGTTTTCACAGCATTTTTTAAAAACTAATTTCAGATGAAAAGCCTGCAAAGTGTGAGCCTTTTAATCCCCAGTAGAAAAGGAAACTAGGCTCAATATCTGACAGTTAGATTAATATTTGGATTTTATAGTTCAATCCTTTTAATTTGCTTTACCAGAAGACAGTCATGATATATTTTAAGGCTACAAAATCTTAATAAAATGTAAGCAATCTTGTTAAGCTACTACGTTTTTTAATGGATGCACTTTGTACCAGTTCATGCAAAGACAGTGGCTGTTACTACCAAACTACAAACTAAAAATGATCTATTATCAATACACGAAGTAAATTTTAATTTCAGTTCCATTAAGCAGATGGCAAATCATATTGTAACTCTGAAGTTTAAAAATATAAAACTCTTAAAAATATTTTTACTAATTATTACAAGTGCAACTTTTTAGCAAGGTATCCATTCTATAAGAGCCAGATGATACAACCCCCCCAACAAACAAACAAAAACCACTAAGATAAAAATCCCACTATTTGCCAAGTTTATGCATGTTTTGAACATGATTCTGCAGAAACATTTTAAATCTTGGACAAGCATATCTCTCTGTATTCAATACAAGAAGTATGTGCTTTTTCAGGCTTCAAGAAGAGCTTTAAAAAGTGCAGCTATTTAGGAACTGATTCATTAAAATAATTTTTAAGTCAGTTGTAACCTTTTCCAAGTTCACATAGAAGCCACAAAAATGGCTTGTATTAATACCAGGTTTAAAGCATTACTGAATCATGTTGGACAGATCTCTGTTGAAGATTGCCAACCTGGTAACTCCCAGATGTGTTATATTTTACATCCCATTACTTAAGCTGACTGCCAGTGAAAGAAATTGCCATCTAGCATACCTGAAGATTACACTGAAAGAGAAGAAATTTTGCTCTATCCATTTTCTATTGAAACCCCTTTACCTTGTCAACATTGGAAAAGTGATAATTTAGAATGGGGTTCAAAAATATAACACAGGAAAAAAGAACCACATATCTTGTAATAGCATAAGGCACTTCATCCCTTATCTTTGCAGGATTTCAGTTTTATCCTCAAAAATAGGTCAAGGAGGAAAGATGAGAGGGATGAACATGATTAAACTTTGCAGCACTGGATGCATTTCCCATACTGAGGTGATTGTATTAACTCGAGACCTCCTAGGTCATCTCCACCAAAGAGGCTTTTGGTTTTCCTTTAATTATTTGGTTCTGCTATCATATGTATATATATATAATAGTAAATGGAAGATTATCCTCCTGTTTTGCTATTAGCAGCTCCTACTGAATTAATGTAAGATTCTTTGTTTTCCATTGTGTAAAATAGGCATTAAGAATTTGAGACCCAGATAGATGTGTTGGTCTAAAATAGTTCAAAGCACATATATTGTTGCCTGGGTTCCCTGAGCTGAACTGCTTGTAACATGTTCTCTCTCTGGTAAAAAGCAAAAGAAAGACATAAAAAAACCTGAGCTCACAGCATATTGTTGGCAAAAAATTTAAAGTGCTTAGATACAATGGCAAAAGTCCCATAAGCACTATTATTCAGAATGAACTCCTTCAAATGATATAACATGTTTGAAATATTAGCTCTAATTATCTCACTATATCTTATGGTATATTGCACATAGCATTACTACTTTATCAATTAAGATAGTTAACCTGCCAATTAAACTATCTTGAAGCAAAATAACATGTGGGGGAAAGGACACTTATAAAATAGTAAGGGAGAAAAGAGCTATAATAAAGACTGAAGACTAAATTGCTTTACTTCTAAAAGTAACCACCAATGACAGAAATTATTACTGCTTGTCAGGACTCTTCAACTGCTTTTTTTACTATTATACTGTATCTGTATTATACACACAGATACACACACACATACACTTCCTTGAGCTGAATTTAATTAATAGTAACTACATGGCATATTGATACTGCAAGCATTTTGCACTGCTTTCTTCCATTTTTTGTTTTCTTAGCTTAGTTTGCAATCCTGAGATATCTGGAAAAGTTCCATCTAAGTACTAATCAAGTAACATTTCGCTTCACTGTTTTAAAAAAAATCCCTCAAAATCAGTTCCAATTCCATTTCAACTTCCTGGTTTAAAAGAGGAAACATATCTGATAGCAAGTATCCTACATAGATTACTTGGAGGTAGAGGAGGAGGAAAAAGAAAAAAAAATTGATAAATTGGGCTCTCTTTACAGAACTAGCAAGTTTCTTTCTAGACAGTATTATGAAAGCAAACATGGTAAATTGAAGCAGTCAGTGTATCAATATTTGAAAATCCTCATTAAACAATTTCCTAAAGAGGGAGTAAGTCAACCACTAGCACAATAAGACAATGTCATCCCTAATTTAGATCTGTAATGTAATCTTGATCTATAAAAGGATATGTCAGTTTTTAACCTAGCATTGTAGTGACTATATTGCTGTTAGAGGGAATAAATCTAGGGGTTGAATGGAACTATTCCATATTATGACAGAATACAACATAGAACAGGGTAAATCTGATTATAATGACACAGAAATTGCTAACATATGTCTTATTCAACAATGGAAAAAATTAAAAATCATTACTAATAAAAAACTTATTCAAAAATGGACTCAGAAAGATGAAGCTTACATCTGATTTGTCAAAAACAGAGGGTTTGTGTGTTTATTCCCTGCTTTGTACACTCCACTCATTTCAGATGTAGGTGTAATTGTTGAGGGCAATTCAGCTGTCATGTATTTGCTAATGTGCTCTCCTAATCATTTGTCTTCACAAAGATACATTAAACATCTGTGGAATATGGCCCTTCAGTAATTGCTACGCCATTAGGCTGAATTTAGTGTAAAATAATGGACATTTCTGACTTTCTTATTTACTCTGTTGGAGCGTTAGGAGAAAAGGTGCAAGAATAAAATGCAAAAGGCAAATGCTTGGTGAATATCAGCTTGAAATTAGGAAGAGAAGTAAAGTTGCACATGACCTTAGTATAGAAGGCCATCTGAATGTAGATTAGAATAATTGCTCTTCCCTACTGTTTTCATTTAGTTTCCAAGGTGTTTATATTCCCTTTAACATTATTATACTGCTAACTATATAGTGGATTCCCTGGGAGTAAAATTATGTGATTCAATCACTCAAATGCTAAAACATAAGGAACAGTAAAGATATAAACAGAAATGTATTAATTCTTAACTGTGATTGCTTTGTACTATTTTTCTATAAAAATTACACAGCAGAATTTGAAATTGGTTTTAATTCAAACGCTTGCCTGTAATAAAATTATGTGAGAAAATATCTGATTCTTGGGCATATGTTTTGGCCACTCAACAGCACCAAGATACCTTCTTAAAACCCAATGACAGAATCAAAACCTACAACACATCTCTATCAAAAAGTCAAGAATATTTTTAAAGTGGCCATTTTTGAAACATTTTAAACCTATATTAAAAAACTGGAACCATCATGCTCTTAAAACGGTATCAACAAATTTCAGCTTGCTTAAGAAAAAAAATTCTTTAGGGTGTACAGGTACTCCTCAACTCATGACTTTAATGGACCTCCCCATAATCCATTTTCTAGGGCTTGTTAAGTGAATGCAATGATTGTTAAACAATCCAATTGTTTGCTATGGGTCACTTTTGTTGAAAATGGGAAGTATAAATATATTAATAGCATATTAATGAGTGTATATATTAGCAGATTTATGGCAAAATCTTTGTTATATGTTGTCAGTTGAGTATTTCTTCCATTTTGGATTTTCTAAATTTTTGTATCCTTGCACTGAACATTTTAATAAGATCATTTGATTTTACTGGCATATAATTTACTGCATTTGAATGAACACAGAATGCTTTTAGTTTGTCATTTGTTTATTTCATAGTTATCAAACACATGATGTCCATACAGATCTATACAGATCATCATTTCTAGAGGTAACAATTTCTTTAGAAAAATAATCTAATATTTGTTTATGTAAGACTTATATTTTCTCTTCCTGTAGTGGTTCTATTTTCACTCAAGTTTGCTTCACATCTTATCTTTTCTTCCCTACAATTTTTTCTCAAGACCACACTTGATAATATCCCCATAATGGGCTATATGCAGAATTTCTCATCACCCTTGGCCTAATTGAAAATTTTGTGTGTATGTGTGCAACCCTAACCCTAAGTGTACACACATGTATTTTTAATGCATATATTATATCTAATACTATATTTTATTTTATACACATGTATATATAATACATTATATAATAAAATATAGTATTATATATTTTCTAAGCTTGATTTTATATTGTTTGTTTGCCTGTTTTGTTCTCTCGGTTAATTTGTGCCAACAACTGCAAATCCCCCCCCCCCCGCTTTGAAAAAAATCATGTCTGGCTCATTGAGCATAATATTAGAATATCACCAATGTATAGAGTCCTATTTTCATACATATCCCCAAGCAACCTGGAAGACACCATCCTTATTGATGAACATACATTATTGCTTGATAATGCAACTTCACTACAACTACAACCCTACAACTTCACTTCCCTGCATATATTCATTGACTCCATTTCATAAGAGTAAAACCACCTTCATTCAGCTTTATTACACCATTCCCATTCACTAGTTAATTTCATTTGTCTTATTTCATATTCATTACAATTTATGTCATCCATTTCAAGTTACACTCCTCCATATGCTACGGCTGATACCAGTTTCACCACAGATACAGAACTACAACATTCAACGTGGATTCATCAGTCAAGGCATTCATATTTTGTCCGTAATGTAGAGAACACAGAGAATAGATATCTAACTTTATTTATACCCACCCCACGTACATGGTTTCCTTTTAACAATGAAGAAACTACATACATATAAACTTTCTGTATAATCTACATACTGTATAATCTTTTGCTCATTTTGATTTGTTTCCACAACCACCTCCAAAGATCAGTTTTACCCAAAGTGTGCTCACTGTATTCTATGCAAGTTGGGATTTCTCATCTAGAATATTTGATAAACTACAATCTTTTTGCCTGCCCACCCAGAGGTACCACCTACCCAGAGATATGTTGTGGTGTATGGACAACATGTGAGATGCCTTCTTTCCTTCCTTTCCCTTGAAAAAGCGTATTCAAAATCCTGGTATAATGGCATCAATGATGAAGTGCAAAACAAATAAAAGATCAATTATAGTCTATTAATATTTGTAAATAGACATTTTTTTCCTCAGAAGAGAAATGTACACCTACTGACAATGCTGTACATTTCAGCCCTTTACATAAAACAATACTTTTATTTACCTGAAAGTAGAAATATGATTGCAAAAATGTTCTGTATATAGAACAGATTTAGCTCTGTTTTACAAGAAATTCATAAATGGAAATAAAGTTAAATGGGTTAATTAGTCACTACTGACCATTTTAATTGCAAGGAAAAAGAAATGGAGACAGATGTCAGGAAAATGCTCATTATTGGAATCCCAATAGACATGCGTTCAGTTGAGTGAGCAAGCTTTGTGTAACTGATTACATCTCTTTTTACCCTCCCTCTGTAAATAGAAAAACTAATTATCTGCACACGATTAAGTTAATGCACATTTATCTACAACAATTCAATTCTGACTGTGAAATAATCTTTCTAGTCTATAATTACACTCCAGCTTAATTAGCATAATTTCCACAGTACATCCTTAATAAAGAAGTAGATATTAGGTCTGATTTTAAATGCCAAGGCTATTTCAGGCAAAAATCATGGAGGAGGGGAGGGGAGAGATGAGTCTACCAAAGTTGGCTTTTTCTGCACACATATATTCTGCATTCAAATATGAAAAATAAATACCTTCTGCATACCTTGGATGAATTCACATTGAAAGAAAAAAAGAAAGTAAGAAAGGAATTTAATTTTTCTTAATTTTATCAACACATTTAAATTGTATCATCAAGAAGGTTGCCAATTTTTTCTTTTCGACTAAGATCACATAACATAGTTGAAATCAAACCACCACAATTATTTAAAACTAAGGTTTTCCTTTTTTAAAAGTACAATATTATTTAGATAAACTATAGATAACTATTGGTTTCTTGGCATATTAAGGATCAGAAGGAATTTCTGTTGTTACTATATGGCATGACATTCAAAACGGGTTCAGTATTATCTGCTGAAATATAACTCAAATAAGCAATTTTAAATGTTTCATTGGAACATTTTAAGTGAAGTTGATTTGTCTCAAGCTTGAAATTTGAATCCACTTACTAAGAATATATCCCTAGTGTTACCAACATGCTCTAACATAATTTCTTTTCAAAATTCTGCAGAGAATGTAAAAATTGTAAAGGAGATACAAACAGCAGAAAATGATGTGAAGATACACATTAGCATTTATATTTCTCCAACAGATAAAGGATTCAGACCTATTTTCAGAGAATAAACTCTTAGTAATAGATATAATGTACTGGCATGATGAAATTTTAGCATCCCTAGAGTGTGTGTGACCACTCACAAACAGATGGTTTCAAAAAGCATGCTGGTTATCATTCAGAAGTTATCTCTTTTCATTGTGTGACTGATGAATTACTGAAAGCAAATCACTACTCTGAATTCCTATTATGGACCGTACTTGCTCAGAATAATCTGATCCCATTATATATAGTTACACAAAATCTATTACTGACAGTTTATGTCAGCTATAGAGCTTTAATTCATTAAGTTTACAATACATGACCCAATGAGGGACATTATATTTTAACACATTTATTACTGCCTGCTCAGCAAATTGACCTATGATAGTTTATATTGTATAGCTATAATTTCTTGCACAATGTTCTTTATATATTTTTAAATATCTATGTGTACAAGAGCAATGTGAAGGTAAAAGAGAAAAATAGGAGGAATACTGAAAGTTCTTAACTGAGCAAGAGAGGCATTCTATTTTCTGGTTAATTTTAAGATTACCAATAGTATTTGTTCTAATTTTTCCCTTTCTTGTCCTCTTCTTTCAGGGTTTTAATTACAAAAATCATTTCATCCCTAAAGAAGGAATTAGCCTATGTATAACCAGGATCAAGTATAAGAGCATTCTTCACTAATTTTGTTAACATCAGTTATCAGATGTATTAGCAATGATACTCTTTTTCTAAAAGCTGGAATCTGGGAAAATGCAATCTAGCAACTGCTGCAGATTTCAGGGTAAGAGTATAAGTAATTCTAAAATTAGCTGTTATCAAATCCATTCTAAACTATTTCCAATATCAAAACAAAGCAGTGGCTGACAGTTTGTATCAGTGACTGTAGGGGAAAAAACTGTTGGTGCAGGTATTTTTGAGTATTTTGTAAAAGCTCCCATTGAAAGATTTAAAATGCAAAAATAATATATGATTCTTCTAACTTATCACATTACTCAGGTATTCTACAGCAGCAGCCCCTTTTGGGCACCAGGGACTGGTTCTTTGGAGTGAAGGTTTTCTGCGGACCAGAGATGCCATGGTTTTGCACACTGCCTGCATCCCATGGATGGGGCTTCGCTTGTTTACACAGCCTGGTGTCAGAAATGTCATGGCTTGATGCCAGTCCATGGACTGGGGTTAGGGACCCCTGATCTAAAGGATAAATTTCCTATAAGTATGAAAGTCAACCCTAAATATAATCCAACCTAAACATACCCAATTTCTAGGTAATCCTAAATACATAAGACAGAATTTTATTAAATTAATGTTTGCTTGTGTCTGGTTCCCAAGCCAATATAAATATTTGCTATTAATTTTTCAGTCCCTCTAGTTAGATGAGCCATGCATTTCATATTCCATCTGAGCTGCTTAAAAACATTCTACTGCATTTATTATTTATTTACTATTTGCACTGTTGTCACATTGATTTGTAATCAGTGAGAATTAATTACAAGGATTTGCTGGGCTAAATATAAAATATATAGAGTGTGTATATGTAATGATAACAGACTGCACTATTGATCCATTCTATCTTTATTAGATTTATTTTTAAACAAACTTTTGGTTAAGAAAACATAATATCTTCCATAAAGCAGCTCAGATATAATCTCTGCAGATAATCAAGTATATGAGTCTGATTTCCAGTAATGCATTTTAGTACTCAAAGTATGAAAACATTGGTATTTATCTCTAGTTTAAAGCACAGCTTGTCTAACTGTTCATATTTACCATCAGTTTTCTGAACTTTTCAGTGCAACGAACTGAATATTGGGTTTAAATCCAGCTATAGCAAAGACTTAGAGCATACTGCAAACTTTCAAATGGGATAGAATAATACTCATTTATTTATCAAATATGAATTATAATATTCAAAGGTAGGAAGGAAAACTAGGCAGCTAGTCCAGATTATGGATGCTAAAAATATACATTTGCAAATAGATGAAACTAAGGACCAGTCATTTTTTGACAGAGGACAAAACAACCTGCAGTTTAATTTGGATGCGAACTACGGATGAATCCAACATAGAAAATCTCCAAGAAAAGTATTATGTCACAGATCAGTGAAAGAAAAAGAATTATTTAAAAACGGTTAGTTAGCTAGACAGTACATTTTGGAGTAAGCATCCTATCTTTTTTAACCTACCTCTGATCTTGGAATCAGACAAATTTAGAGCCAGGAAGGATAACAAAATGAGGAATGTTAATAAAACTGCACAGTAAATTAGATCCAGACAGTGGTAGAAAAGTAGCTAAACACAGGACCACGTAGCTAGTCCAATTACTGGTGGTGGTGCATCTATATACATCTATTTCAGAAAAGATATGTTAAAAGCTCTTTCTAATTATTTGGGAGAGAAGGGTTGTTTTGAGAAATATTATATTCTCATCAATATATCTCAAACATGAAATATGAGTGATTTAAATATACATTAAATCAGGAAAAGGAATTCTTGGAGAAGTCTCCTATTCAAAATAGACACCTTGCATATGGTTAAGATCAAGCTTTGACATAGAATTGTACTAATTATTTGATTCTGTGAATGCTGGGTTACCTGAACTAATTTGATGCAGGTGTTGCCCATTTTAACTTGTAGCAGAATTATGTTAGTAAAAAAGAGAATATGACTCTTTTGCCTCAGGTACAATTTAAAGTTTAATAATGTCTGATTAAGTATGATTAAGTAAAGGTTTTCCTCGCACATATGTGCTAGTTGTTTCCGACTCTAGGGGGCGGTGCTCATCTCCATTTCAAAGCCGAAGGGTCAGCACTGTCCAAATACATCTCCGTGGTCATGTGGCCGGCATGACTAAATGCCAAAGGCACATGGAACGCTATTACCTTCCCACCAAAGGTGGT
>JANHFP010006363.1:0-10334 GCA_032468135.1 Calamaria suluensis
CAGTTTTGAAAGCACGTAAAAAATGCAAGTAGAAAAAATAGGGACCACCTTTGGTGGGAAGGTAACAGCGTTCCATGAACCTTTGCCATTTAGTCATGCCGGCCACATGACCGGACAGCACTGGCTCTTCAGCTTTGAAATGGAGATGAGCACCACCCTAGAGTCAGAAACAACTAGCAGATATGTACGAGGAAAACCTTTACCTTTTTATCATATGGCAGTTACAGCTAAAAGCTCTTGACATATTTCTTTGGCTTAAATATATTTTAAAACTCAAATACTTTGGCCGCCTAATGAGAAGGAAGGACTCCCTGGAGAAGCGCCTAATGGTAGGAAAGATTGAGAGTAAAAGAAGAAGGGGACAACAGAGAACGAGGTGGCTGGATGGAGTCACTGAAGCAGTAGGTGTGAGCGTAGGTGGACTCCAGGGAGTGGTAGAGAACAGGAAGGCCTGGAGGAACATTGTCCATGGGATCACGATGGGTCGGACATGACTTTGCAACTAACAATAACATCTTTTAAGTTAACTATTCACCTAATCACTATTAGTTTTGTTTTATTCATTTTTGCTACTCTTTCATCTATATAATATAGCCATAACATAACTTTGTTAGTCCAAAAGTTATTTGTAAATTTCAATTCTATCATTAGATTGTATGCTTAAAAATTCATAGCTTTGTGTTTCCAAGTTTCCCTATACTTTATCTAGTAAAGCAGAAAATAATGGATTAAACATTAGCATTAATTTTCTATTTTATTTCCTTAATTGTATCTCATTTTATGTAGCATGTGTATGCTACCATTGAATTTCTAATATTATGAAATGTATACAACATCATACTATAAGAGCTTTTTAAAAATCTCTTTACTATTTCTAATGTTTTGTTTTATGTCATTCTGCTTAATTGCTTATATTGTATCACATTTTAGTCTTAATTACTTTAATACAAACACCAAATAGAGTTCTTGCAATTAGTTTTTACTATTATAAAGTTTTACAATTCTGTAGTAATCCACATAATTATATTATTCTAATTCCTTGGAAAGGTGGCATTATTTTGTACTGCTCTAGAATACTTGAGTGAATCACTCCTGCCAGACTGGACTACTTAAAAGAAGCACACAGAGAGCTCTATTGACAGACTTTAGCCATTATAGTTAAATTGGATGTATGGACACAAAGAAGTGAAAAGATAATGAAAGACTCAAAGCTAGGTTAATCAGCATTCACAGCATTATTAATCTTCGTATATGGGAAGCTACAATGGGATAACAAGAACACAAAGAAGCTGTTACCGACAGACAGTCTTGGCAAAATGATGTTTTTTATGAAAGGTTGGAAATGACTAAACAGATAAACAACAAAACTGGTGCAAGTATAATTCTTTAGGTTGAGAAAGGAGAAAAACATCCATCTACAGTACCTCCACACAAGGGGTGTGATGGCTCCAGGATTAAAGATGCAGAACCTGTCAGATGAAAAGAGTAATTCTCTGGTTACTGAGTGCCACACAACAGGGTGAGCTCCTGTCACTTGTCCCAGCTTCTGCTGACCTAGCAGTTTGAAAGCATGCAACTGCAATAGAAATGGCTTTGGTGGGAAAGTAACAGTATTTCATGCCTTGATATAGAGCGGCGATGGTGAACCTATGGTGGCACATGGAGCCATATCAGTGGGCACATGAACTGAGCTCTGGTCAGCTGCGCTCACTGGCCATCTGATTTAAGGGCCTTCTGGGTCCACTTAAAGTTGGGAAACGGGCCATTTCTAGCTTCTTTAAGACCTCTGGGGGGAGTGGGGAAGGATCTGGAGCCTGGGGAGACCGAAAACTGGGCATACTGAGGCCACTGTGCCATCATGTGCCAAAAGTGGAGGTCGCATGGGGGGTCACACATTAGGCCACATAGAACTATGGATGTCAGCATGCACAAGGGCAACCTTCCCACGCTCCCCACTCTTTTGGCACGCGATGGCAAAAAGGTTAGCCATCACTGGTATAGAGTCATGTTGGCCACGTGGCCACAGAAATGCCTTAGGACAATGCTGGATCCCTTAGCTAAGAAACAAAGATGAGCACTGCCCCCTAGAGTCAGACATGACTGGACAGGGGAATATTTGTACCTTTACTGTACCGCCACACCTGGGAAAATTCCATCCTAACCCTTGCTTTGAAAGTAGCTCTTGTAACTTTAGACCAAGTATATCTGATGCAGTAAAGAAAGATCTTCCTAAACTATCATCTCCTAAACCTATAGCATGGCAAAACCGCGTAGAGATTTCTGCAAATCAACTCCAAGAGAAAGGGAAGGAAGTGGGAAAATTCTGACTGGGAAATTATGAGAGTCCGTACTTCTTAAAGTTGCTCTGATTGAGAAAAACAGTGGTCTGTATGAAACTTGTTTTGCTCAAGTGCAAATTGTCTTTTCCTTTCCAAGTCATCCGTGTTGATCCTTCTACAGCAGGGCTATCCCCATCTTTTTATTCTATTTATACCAATTGTTTGCTACAGAGAGTTATAGGTGAACTCACTGATGATAATGATGGTTAATAACAGGCTGCACAAGCTGTTAATTAGGAGTTATGCACTGAAGGCAAAATTAAGTATGGACCCTGCTTTATAGTACTTTGGATAATAGGCCATTGGGTTCAGATTGCTTTAGGCATGACCATGACCCACTTTATTTCTGCTCTGAAGCAGTCTCTTATTAAGAAAATCATAGGCTCTTTAGGTCTCTGCTGGCGTATAGAGGAAGGGTATAGAGAAGTAGCCTGTCAATATTTTTTTAAAATAATTCCGACAGTGTGTCAGACAAAGTTTTTTGTCAGAGTGATATGACATTCTCAGTCTCAGTGGGAGCTGTGTCCCATTGTCAGAGGGGGGGAAATGAAACCACAGGTAGCTGTTACTGAAAGAAGGGAAACTAGGCCTCCAGCTCCAAAGAAAGGCCCCATACAGCCTGCTCCATCCTGTCAGCAAAAGAGGACACCATCAGCCAAGGAATTCAGCCTGGGGGGATCAAGGAGGAGAGCCTTTTATGTTGTGCCCTCCCCAGAACATCTGGCCTCCTGAAGAGAGATCCACTACCTCCTGAGGGGAGATCCACCCTTCTTGTCTTTCAGAAGTGCCTTGAAACCTGGTTCTGCTGGTTGGCTTGGGGCCTCAATGGGAGCACATTAAGCTAGAAGTGGTTGACTGAGCAATGGAGAAAAATTCACCACAGTACCATCCATATTCTTGGTTTTTAAGCTTTTATTTAATTGTGGTTAATCTTAATTTTAATACTGTTAATGTTTTTTTATATATTAAAGCCTTTATGCTATTATAAATCACCGAGAATCACTCAGGACAGTGAGATGGGCAGCATATAAATTTAACAAATTGAATACTGTCTGAAGAAACAGGCACAAAAACAGACAATTCAATTCAGTAAATAGAATTATTTTGTGTTATGCTAAATGCTTCCAGTCTCCCTTTCCAGGTTTCTAGGCAGAAGCTTGAGAAATGGAGTCAACCTGCATTTATCAGATGAATAGGAAGATGGAGGGGTTGAAAAATTAGATTACATTTTGCGAATTAAACTTTGAGGTTGTTTTTGTCTATACAGAATTGGATGAAATAATTAGGCATGGTAGACCCTTCTAAGAGAATGGATTCAGTCAAAATTTAAAGAGAAATGCAAAGTTGTGCCGGGGACTCAGATTAATCCCTGAGAATCACACACCCACCCAAGTAATATTTCCTGTAGGAAGTCATGTGCAGCTGCAGCTTCTAGCAAATGACTGCAGGACTTTCTTTTGATAATTTGCTTGAGGAAAACATCTAGTTCAGGTATGTCAAACCTGTGGTCTATGGCTGGATGCATCACATGCACTCCCACGTCCATACCCACCCCAGTTTAGTGAAGGGGGAAAAGTTGCAATACATCACGTGACAAGGATGAAAGTTTGACACCTTTGATCTAGTTGGTCATGAAGAAGGAGCAGTATGACAAGAAAAGTAGCAAGAAAATGGAGACCAAAAAAGGAGGCAAGAAAAGCAAGTAAGCATGAGGTCAAGCGGAGGGGACATCAGGTGAGAATGATGGAAGAGGAGATGATTTTGAAGGGATAAATTAAATAAGAGGCAGCAGCCATGGTAGTGGAGAAAATAAGAGAGGGATGCCATCGTTGCTGGAGGGAGAGGAGCTGAATGGTGATGGTTTCTTAATGCATCTTGCAAGCACTTTGCTTGGAAGTGCTCCTCAACCTGAAAGCAAATGGTCTGTGCAAGAGCAGTATTAACAGTTAACAAGAAGACTAGTTTCTTGCCAGCATTCCCTCTCCCCATTGTATATAAAGCACATAACTTTAATATGGAAGCCAAAGTAAAAAACAATTCCTAATTAAAATTCCATCCTAATTTTGCAAACCTGCTTTTTGGAGGAAATGTACCATTTATATGATGGATTGAGTCCCTCAAGAGCACCCCAATTCTGTTCAGGATGCTTCAGGGAATCCTGATAATACTATACACTGGCGCCTCTGTTTTGTTGTTGTTCTGGATCTGGAATATGTCTAAAGCACATGGTTCCTTCTAATTTGAATGGGGTGGAGGGCTTCTATGAAAGTTCTGCATGCCCTGTAGAGTAATTTTCATAATTTCCTTCTACATCCATTCCACTCTATCTGCTTCTTTCTTGAACAACGGCTGCCCATTTCCCAGATTGATCAAATGGGAACTAATTGATCCCACTTTTCTTCAGGAAACGTGTTTGCATTTCTGTTAAGCCAGATGGACCCATCATAGCACAATGAGCCCCAATCGTCAGAAGAAAGAGCAAAGAGCAGGACGTCACAGCAACTCCTTGGGTTTTCTATGGGAAATATATATGCTGATCATCAGTAGGAAGAGAATGTTAGTCTAAGAAAAGTCTGGCTGAACAAGACAATGTGTATGTTTGCAATTATGCTTATCAGTCACCATACGCCTCTGGCATCTATTAATGGCATCATGGTGGATGGATCCCTGCCTAATTCCTATTTGTAATTAGTTCTAATGCTTGCAAATTGTGTCTGTAAAAACAACATACGTGGCCTTCAATGGGCTGCATCAAAGCTGCTCCCGTTGCTCATTGCTTCTCTTTGGCAACTGTAGGCTGAATGGAGGCACTAAGCTCTGCATCTCATTGCTTTTCTGCTCCCCTGAGCCATTCATTTCCCATCACTGTGCATGGAACATGGATTTAGTATTGGACTCATTGCCTGCTAAATAAATATCAAGTAGCTGTGAAGCACATGGTATTGTGGTAATAGAAATGGAATTCTTAGCAAGCTAGTTAAGGGCTGATGATATTTACAATGCAAGCAATGTTGTCAAATAGCCACATTTATTCAGTATATATGGGATTTTTGGTTGTCATTCATGCATCTCATTCATTTGCAAATATGGGAATTTCTCCATCTATAAGGTCAGGATAGAGGCTACAGCTTTGGTCATGTTCCTCAAGCTGCATTCCTTTCCAGCAAATGCATTTAAATGAACTCGTCATGAATTGTTTTTCTGTTCCCCCTTTCTTTTCCCCGCTGTTTGCCTCGGCCCCTCCTTTTGTGCTACAGCTTTTCCAGTGAACAGACAAAACCCAGCAATTATGCAGAGTGTTAAGAGAGTATTAAACCACGAGAGATTTCTGCTGAGGATGTCGCTGCTTGGCAAACAGAAATACAAAAGCAGTCTATGAAAGTCAGCAAATTGCCTTATGGATGAAGGCATCCATTTACAATGCACTTGGAGCCCTTAGAAATTATCTGAAGAGAAATCAGCTTATTTTTTCCCCTTCTTACTTTAATTTTTTTTAAAAGCAAATGAAAGGGCTTTAAAATTGCTTTTAAAACAGAATTCATCCTTTACTTCTAGAAGAGACCAGCAGAGCTTCCTAAATCAATTCCACCATCAGATTATTTACTTATTTAGTAGGGTGTTTTAGTTTGTGTTTGCCAGTGTGCTTCATTCAGTTCTGCTTCACATGCACAGTACTTGCTGAAGTGTAATGTGGCTTCTTTATTTTGGCTTAAGATGCCGTGTGAATTTATCACAAAAAAGAAACAATGGCTTATATGCCAAATGAGAAATTATAGAATGACTTTTGTACATCATGCTAAGAAATGCACAAGTAAAAGCAAACAATGCCACATTTTTTTACACCTTCAGTGGCCTTCCTTCCTTCCTTCCTTCCTTCCTTCCTCCCTCCCTCCCTCCCTCACTCACTCACTCACTCACTCACTCACTCACTTCCTGTCCTTTTCTGTACAGAGATAACCTGTAAGACCATTGAGCAAAATGTTTGTACACAACGTAATGATATTTCTGTTGCCACATGCTCATTTAAAGCAATAAAATGGACAAGAAACTTTATTTTCCATGCCTTTTTAAATTTCCTTTTACAAAATATGCATCCTGAGAATGTATTTTTTTACAGGAACTTGTATGCTTTTCAATTTGAGAAATATGAATAATTTCTTGTAAACTTCTTGATTTATCTTGCAATACTAAATATGTAGTTATTCCACTTTGCCTATTCATGAAGCAAGACAAGACGTTATTGAGAGTGTGTGTTATTAGCAGTAGTTCATTTATCTGGTATAAAAAACCAAACCTTTATTGTCAATACATAACATGTGTACAATGATACATTTACAGTGCACATGCATAGGTAAATAAGAGGTTAACCAGCTATTTTCTTTTAAGAAGAGAAACCAGAAAGCTAAGAGGACAAATGCAATGAACAAATGGAAAATATAAATCAAAGAAAAGAAAATAACCAGTATATAAAAGCAAAGAGAGAGAGAGAGATACTGGTAACCTTTGTGAGAAGTTTAATAATCATTTACAAATTAAGGCCAGAATTATGGTACATTAAAAGAAGCAACTCATTGTATGTCCTATACTCTCTGTTCAAACTACTTAAACTGTTAATTGTTCATAATCAATTGAAGCAAGGTGAATCTTTTCCTGGACTCACATGGTGGTCTCCAAATCCCAGGGATTTATACACTTAAGGAGATGTCAACAGAGTGCAATGTGATGCTTTGGAATGGGCATGGTTAGTCTTGTAACAGCTCCTTAAAACTAACACATATTTTCCTAGGATTGCCCATACTGTGTGAGCAGTGGAAAAATTTCAATTTCTTAATAGAGGTACCAACTATAATTAGCCCAGCATTCCCCAAAACACCTTCTCAGTTTTGGATCTGAGGCAAGCACCCAATATAATAATGCTTCTCTCTTCCCCTTTTACAATATGCTGTTAGAAGGGAAAATATTAAGAAAGAAATTTGCCTTAATATAAAATCCAATATTAATATACTATAAGAACTCAATTTCTCATTTTTGGAGTGATGACAAAGAAACTTTTAACTTTATTTATTTAGCTCCAAAAGCAACAGCAATTGTGATATTTTTAAGCCAATAAGCCCAAAGGTCGCTGAAACAATAAGCACAAAGGTCACTGAAACTTCATAGTGAAGCATTCAGAATCTTTTTCGGTGCTATCGGATTGATAGGCTATCAAAATGACCACGGAAATGGTTTTAAAAATGAAGCTACTTGCAAATGGCCTTTAGAAAATATCCAGCAAATTAGTGGGGAAAGAACTTGAGTGAACAATTTATGTGAATTCTTCCCAGTAGACTAAGAAGCAATTCTCTCCCCATTTCTAAAAAGCAAATGTCTCCATTAGCAATGACAGTAAGTACTGCTGAAAGAGGAAAAAAAACTAATAAGACTTCCCTTATAAGGTCTTTTCCTGGCAATTAATGAAACTTGAGAAGCTTGAAAGAACCTACAGCTGGCCACTGGGTAGATAACTGAATTATGGGAGGCAGGATGCTCCAACTCATCCATCTTTTGACCACTTCACCACTAGGAAAAAAAAATACGAGTAGCATATATTTTTTTATCTCTCCTGAAATAATTTCGGAAGCAAATATTCTTTTTTGAATAAATTGAGAATTTCAAGGGGAAAACAGCATTTTCTGGCTGAACGCATTTTAAAAGGAAGAATTAAAAGAAAGTTGTGACAAGAAGCTTAGAAGAATCTCTATATTTGTGGGTAATATATCTCTGAATGTGAAGCATTAAGGGAGGGGAAAGGACATTAAGATCCATTTTGCAGGCTTCCTTAACATTTTTTGTAGTTAGATATAAAATGCTAGGAAAAGCAATTTAGTGTCTGATTCAACAAGGGTTCTTGGTTTTGGAAGAAGGCAAGCAAATGTCTCTAACATTTTAATGTCTCTAATCTACAAAAAAACAAGAACTCAAACTTCTCTGAATAAGGCAATTCAGTTTGGACATTTTCTGGTTGCTTTATTATGCTACATTATATAATGTAGTTATTCAAAAGACTAATTATAAATTTCAGGAAAATATTGTCAATACTGAGATGTGTGTCCAGCATTTCTCTTTATTTCTTCCTTCCTTCCATCTTTTCTATCTCCCTTTTTTTTTAAAAAAATGCATTGAGAATCTAAAAGAAATATCACTGGTAAAGTAAGGTAGAAGTTTCTACTGGAACTTGAATGAGGAATGATAGCTTGGGAGATATAAAATGCACCATCCCTTTCAACAGTTCTATTCAATACTGAATCCTTGGTTCTGAGGTCCAATATTTAACTTCGGTTCAGTTAAACAGGACTTACCCTCTCTCTAGTCTGCTGATGTGGGTGATTATTTTTGTTACAGTACTTAATATTTTTATCCTATATCTAGGCTGAAATTCAATTTCTTTCTTTGCTTCTGTTCATCTACTTCTTTCTCTTATCTTACTAGCACTTTATGAAGTTTTCTTTTAGAAGTGAACTCCAGCCAGTAGCACTGATCTAACTGAATTGTCTCTGGATAGTATTTGGTTTTTTTTTTCTTATTTGAGTTTGATTTTACTTGCTTATAAACCTTGCAGGGGAAATTATTTATTTATTTATTTATATTCACAAATGATGATATTTTGTTTATTTGGTTTCCTCTAAGGTATGTTTAAAGCAATGAGATAAACTGGAAGGCTAATTAGGAGCCATGGGGGCACAGTGGTTTGAATGAAGTATTGCAGACTGACTACCAGCAGTTCGATCCTGACCAGCTGAAGATTGACTCAGCCCTCCATCCTTCCAAGGTTGGTAAAATGAGGACCCCGATTGTTGGGGGGGGGATATGCTGACTCTGCAAACCACCTACAGAAGGCTGTAAAGCACCATGAAGCAGGATATTATAAGCCTAAGTGCTATTGCTATTGCTACTCAAACAATTTCCAGAAAAACACTGAATTTGACCAGTTGTGCTGAGAAGTTGAGAATATGCTGGGAGATCAGCAACAACTGATTTGATATCAAATAGTAAGAAAAATGTTCTTTCTCATCAATATCAGATGTTTGTGAATCCTGATCTGGTACTTCACATCATGTTCATGTCATCTCAATATAGAACTCATGGGAATTTATGTAGTATTTGCTTCTGGAGGATTTCTGTATAATAAATGTTGGCCATAACATCAGGACCATGCCATTATATTTCCAGAATGTTGTCCTCCTTGGGCAAGTGATCCAGTTTTCTTTCAGCTGGATTGCAGATGCTTGGTTGTATTTTTCGGAGTATAAGACACACTGGAGTATAAGACGTACCTTAATTTTTTGGGGGGAAACAGGAAAAAAAAATCTGCCTACCTGGTATTCATCTGGCTAGTCCTTAGCTTGGTCAGCTTCATCACATTAGTTCACTCACTGGTTTTGAGGTTGGGGCTGGTTGGGGCTAGAAAAAAAGGTTCTAAAGCACAGCTGATCATCAGAGGGAGCAGCAATTAGAAAAGCAGGCAAAGAAGATCACTTGGCTAGTGTTGGGACTGAAAAACAGCTTCAAACACACAGCTGATCATTGGAGGGAACTCCAGTGACTAAAGGCAAAGCCAGGAAGGGTTAAGAGAAGGCAGCAGCTGTTCGGGGTAGCCATTCTGGGCACATGCAAGGGGTTACATTTATAGTATAAGATGCACCCAAATTTTCAGCCTCTTTTAGGAGGGAAAAAAGTGTGTCTTACACTCTGGAAAAATACAGTATTTGAAAACTGGTGGGAGTTTGATCATTCATCATGCTTGCCTATTTTGCCTAAAAGACAGTAGTTTAGGATGCCTCTGAAAGACAGCAAATGTGACAGATATCAGTATGTTCCATCTGAATGATTCTTGGGAATTCACAAGCTATTGGCTTTGCTTGTTCCACCCAGTTTTTTATTTTATTTTATTTATTTTATTATTAAATTTATATACCGCCCCTCTCCTCGCGGACTCGGGGCGGTGCACAGCCATAA
>JANHFP010006363.1:40996-51094 GCA_032468135.1 Calamaria suluensis
GGATCTATTAACCCCATAGTATCTGAGACAGCAGCAGGGGAAGGCTGGGGAACATCAGAGAGCATGTCAGCTTCTGACTCAGACGCAGGCTGGGAGACTGCTGGGTTCGGCTGGGGAACAACAGAGGGCATGACAGACTTGAATATTGTGTTCTATCTAACAAAAATTTGATATGTCTAGTCTACTGATAGCAGTGTTCCAACATTTGAGGGGATGCCACAAAGAAGATGGTACTTTTCCAAAGTACCAAAAGTCAAGACAAGAAACAATGGATGGAAACTAATTAAGGAGAGAAGAAACCTAGAATTAAGGAGAAATTATGAATGAAAGTGTTCCAAGATAAATTGCAGGATCCAATTTGACTCACCAGAACCAGAGATTTAGTCTAGCTTTTGGACTTGTGCTGGAGAGTCTAACCTCAGGGAACTTCTCTCTCTCTCCTGGAATGTGTAGAGAGAACTCCCCTGAGGATGGACATCAGCATGAGTCTGAAAGCTCAGAAGACTAAACCTCGGGTCCCGGTGACCAACCCAAATTGGATCTTAAGGAGAAATTTCTTAACAGTGAGAAAAATTAACTAATGGAATGGCTTGCCTTCAGAAGTTGTGGGTGCTTCATCACTGGAGGCTTTTAAGAAGAGACTGGACAGCAACTTTTATGGAATTATATTGGGTTTTCTGCTTGAGCAGGCAGTTGGATTAGAAGACCTCCAAGGTCCCTTCCTATTGTGTTATATAATTTTGAGAAGATGTATCTTATTTATGTCATCTGTCAGTTGAGCTTCGAGAAAAAAGTTATACCTGTGTCTAAAAATAGCTCAATTGAAATACCGCTGAGCTTACACTCATAACCTGAAAGGTGACGAAACCCTCTACCCCAGAATGTGTATAGATTTGCTTAACCTTACCCCTCTGCACTTTAAGAATGTGATTGATGTTTTTTCCTACTGATAAGTGATACTCAATTGGGAAAGAAATCAGAGAAATTATTAAAGAATATTTTCTTTAACTTGTTCTGCATTAAAACTGTATGAACAGCACTCCTGACTGGGTTTACTGCTAAGATGAAATAGGGCCTGTCTGTTGGGGTTTTGTAATATACCAGCATACTTTTTGCCAACTCCAGAGCCAGAATATTGCATATTACCAATGAATGAAGAATAAGAACTCTTTGATTATCCCTTTCCACAGTATATGCTTCTAAGAATCTGCCAACCTGCTAATAGAAAGGCTGCTCATAGGCTGTTTAGACCGAGGAAAGGATTTGCAAAGAGAGACTTTCTCAAAAAGCTTCTTCCTGGCATTATTACAGCAGGGAAAATTGGTGGTCAGTGAGCACTTACAATATGACAGTATATAAGCAATTGCTTATTAAAAGTAGCCAGTCAGAAACAGTTCTGGTTGATAAATGAGATGTCATGATCTTCAAAAGCTAATGTGGTATTTTGCAAGAGTTCAGTGCAGAAGAGTACTCCCCAAAATATGAACAATTAAATGTGTGACAAGCCATTCAAGGTAAAGAGAGATTGGAAGCCTTTTGCCTTCTGATCCTTCTTAATCACAACTCTGGATGCTTCAGCCTTATCTAATGGTGAATGCCATACATAACTGCAATAAATCATGCCATACATAACTGCAATAAATCATGGACAGGAGGGCAGACAGGCATGTGTTACCAAGCCATAGTTCCCTCTAAGCTGTGCTAGCATGCACTGGTGCACAGATTTCGGGCTCGCAGCGCACATATTTTTAGTTCACTGCAGGAGTGCTGAGGCCATGGCGAAGGAAGCCTGGGGGAAAAAATCTGCCCACCTCCAAAAATCTGCCCACTGGCAGCCAATCACTGTGCTGCCTGCTGTCCCAAGCACGTGGGGAAGGTGTGTATGTGTGTGTGTGTGTGAGAGAGAGAGAGAGTAGAGAAAGGGACCTCCATGGAATCCCAGGAGGTGGTGGTAAAGGGTAATGCCAGCTCCATCAGGAAAGGAAGACAGAGTGGCAACTTGCTGCCCCCCTGAAAGGCTCACCGGAGGGCCCCGCTTTCCCCCATCCAAGCAGTAAGTTGGCCCGAGGCTGCAGAGAGAGAGAAATGTTTCACCCAAACTTTGCCTTTTCAGCAGCAGAAGCCGAAACAAGAGAGAGAGAGAGAGAGAGAAGATTGATTGTGGAGAATAACCTCTCTTTCACTGTCCTGCATGCATCCCTGTGCTGCTTGGCTTTTCCCAGGATGCCGTTGAAGGTGTGGGAGTTGTCCCGGGAAGAGGCAAGCCTCTCAGCTGCCGCTGCCTGCAATGTTGTGTGTTTGTGTGTGAGCAGATGCACACATATTGTTACATAGTGAATGACTGTTAGGAAGTAATTATCTCTGATACATTTTGGCGGGCTAACATTGTTGCAATGGAAAACCGCGGGAAGTTTTGCTATAAAAGAGATTTGCAGCAGCTGCTACTTGCAGAGTTACTGAGCTTCAAAAAGTATGTTATCCTTCACCTGCGTCCTGTCCTGATTAAACCCACAACTTAACACAATGCACAGGACATCTGTTGTATTAAATAGGTCAGCGGGAGGAGCAAAAGAATTTGAAAGAGTCCCACCGTTAGGTCCTCCTCAAAACATATTTGACATAAATTTGACCTACCCTACAGGTAGTTCTCCACTTACAACCGCAGCTGAGCACAACATTTCCATTGATAAGCAAGACAGTTGTTAAGTGAATTTTGTCCCATTTTGTGACCCTTCTTGCCACATTTGTTAAATGAATCTCTGCAGTTGTTAAGTCAGTAATATGGTTGTTAGGTGAACCTGGCTTCCCCATTGAATTTGCTTGCCAAAAGGCGATCACATAATCCTCAAGACACTGCAACGGTCGTAAATCCATGCAAATTGCCAAGGGTCTGAATTTTGACCATGTGACCATGTGGATGTTGCAGCAGGCATAAGTGTGAAAAAGAGTCATAAATCACTTTTTTCAGTCCCGCTGCAACTTTGAATGGTGACTAAGTGAATGGCTGTAAATCACGGACTACCTCTAATGGATTATGTAGTTTTTTATAGTCATTTGTATTATTCATCCTGATCAGGAGTGACACTCTCAACTAGGAATAAGGTGGACTGAAAAGCAACAATCCAGTCTCAACAAGAGTTGCAGGCAGTGGTGAAATCCATTATTTTACTACCAGTTATGTGGGCGGGGTTTGGTGGGCATGTTGTGGCTTGGTGGGTATGGCTTGGCAGGCTGGGCAGGGGTAGGATACTGCAAAATCTTCATTCCCACCCCACTCCAGGGGGAAGGCTATTGCAAAATCCCCATTCCCACTGCACTCTGGGGCCAGCCAGAGGTGGTATTTGCCAGTTCTCCAAACTGCTCAAAATTTCCGCTACCGGTTCTGCAGAACCTCTCAGAACCTGCTGGATTTCACCCCTGGTCATAGGGAAGGATATCCTTGAGCGGATCTACAAAAACATGCATTGGGTGATTCATGTATTTTCAACTGTTTTAGTTTTTTACTGTGAATAATTGTTTTCTGATATGTGA
The DNA here is from genome assembly GCA_032468135.1 of Calamaria suluensis. Lineage (NCBI taxonomy): Eukaryota > Metazoa > Chordata > Lepidosauria > Squamata > Calamariidae > Calamaria > Calamaria suluensis. The sequence continues at coordinate 44,528 of JANHFP010006363.1, forward strand.
AACATTTAGATGATACTCATACTTTAAAGTACAGACACTTTCCACTATTGAAACAGATTCCTTGAGGCTGCATTCTGCTTCATTCAGAATGACATGTTTCATTTTTTACCCTGACTTTTGCTAAATGGCTTAAATGTGTGTCTCATTATTTTATCTCAATACAATACTAATCCAATTAGACAGGTTGCTCTTACAGAGAGGGAGGGAATGGGTGTTTTTAAAAAGTTTTTTAAAGTGAAATCTATGGACCTGAGGAGTCTAATTCATACTGGTTTACAGGATACCTCCAGTGTATTTGGTGATATAAGACCTGGGAGTTGAAGTCCACAAGTCTTAAAGTTGCTAAGGTTGGAGACCCCTGCTCTAGACAACATTCAATCCATGACATCATTGGGTGGGCATTATTGATGGCATTCATTGAAAGCCTTGTGATGAAGGCCACAACCTGAAAAGGATAGTTGATTTGTAATATTTTGGAAAAGACCTTACCCTGACAGAACTTCTCATCGGTCCTTGCTCACTGTTGTAAGCCTCCACCTCAAGGACATGGGATGAATTTTGTTCTCTGTCAAGGGGGCGTGAACCCCGCATGACCAGCCCATTGCTGGGATTGATCCTGAAATTGTTGAAATGGTTTCCTGTTGATAAGAAAGAAAAACCTACCAAATAAAGCATATCAGGGTGACGTCACAGTGGAAAATTTACTACTCTATCCAGGTCAACCTCAAGACATATAAGAAATAGAGACAGCAGAGAAATGTTTCCTCTGTTTGCTCATTTTAAGGTTGGATGGACTTCCAGAATTCCTCAAAAAGTAAATGCCCCACCTTTTTTTCCTAAAGTGCCCATATCTTAAAATTGGTAAGGTGAAGAAACACTGAGAGAGAAAGAGAGAGAGAGAAAGAGAGAGGAAGTGGAAGGAGATATTTTATAGCTGTGACAGTAAATCTATAGCCGTGAGGTGGTACGTGGAGCCCTATTGGTGGGCGAATTCAGCTCTGGCATGCTTGCACGTGCCAACCAACTGAAGTCGGCAAATGGGCAGTTTCTGCACTTGGGAGGCCCTACACAGAGTGGGGAAGGCCGTTTTCACCCTCCCCAGAAGAAAGACTCTCCAGAGAAAGGCTCTGGAGCCTGGGTAGAGCAAAAAATGGGCCTACTGGGCCCATTGGATCATCGTGTGTCAAAAGCGGGCACTGCAAGGGGTGTGTTTCATGCATGCATGTGTGGGGCAGCAGGGGACATGGAATGATGGGTGTGGGAACTCTTGCATATGACCCCCCCATGCTCCCCCCACTTTTGGCATGCAATGGCAAAAAGGTTAGCCATCACTGTCTTATAGTATCACAAAATGTCTTTGGTAGGGCATTTAGAAGTTGCCCAAGGACAGCAAGTCTATGCCACACATTATTAAAGTAACTCAACTTTTTTTTTTACTTCCTTTTTCATGTTCCTGGAAAAAAGGGCCTTTCTGCTCTAAAGAGTTGCTACAATGTCATTTTCTTCTCCTCCAGTTCAAATGTTAATTAATTGCACTGAGATCCTGAGCTTGCAAGATGTCTACTGCACTTTCCCCAATATTACCTGCTTACTACAACCCTTTGCTTATTCTTAATGACGTACAGCAGCTAAATGCACTTGGAAAGGAACATTCTGAAAATTGTGAACTCAGAGTATTATATGTTAAGATAACTAAATGTAACGATAGCAGGTTTTTTTGCAGTGCACATAATCCCTGAGCTACGTTAACAATTGGGACCAGTATCTCAGTTGTGCTGTGACTGCCATTCGTTCAGTCAGTGCCATTGTAATTTAAAACAGTTACTGAACAAATGGTTATAATTTGTGGAGTATTTTAAAGATTATAAAACACGGACTGTCTGGTTTTAAAAAGGGAAGTTTATTGCAATTTCATTGCAAGGTAAGTTAGATGTGTTAGAAGTGGAATCTACTCAGATTATTTATCTCAATAATTTAAGTCTGGATGGAAATAGTAGAGCTCTATGAACAAGGAAACTGGAATTAGGCTGCATGGGAGTCAGTATCAATGGAGGGTTACTTTTTTTTTTTATTACCAGTTCTGTGGGTGTGGCTTGGCAGGCATGACATGGCTTGGTGGGCATGGCAGGGAAATGTTACTGCATAATCCCCCTTTCCTCCCGATCAGCTGGGACTTGGGAGGCAGAGAATAGGTGGGGACAGGGGCAGTCAGAGGTGGCATTTCCCGGTTCTCTGAACTACTCAAAATTTCCGCTACTGGTTCTCCGGAACTGGTCAGAACCCACTGAAACCCACCTCTGGTCAGTATGGTTTCAAAGTATATATAAGAGTCCTTACAAAATATAGATATCCAAAATATCTATTCACCTCTGACAATTCTGTACCATAGACGGCCGTTCACACCTTCATCTGCATCCGTGGCTTTCACCTGTTAGAAACAAATAAAAGAAAAAAAGAACAATAATGGAGTTGTTTTCATGTTGAATCCAACGCAAGCTATTTCAATGTGTTTATTTATTTATAATGCTGGTATCCTCCCCTTCTAGCCCCAGGACAGCTTACATTTGATAAAACCTAAACTTGTTTTAAGAATTAATTAAAACTGTAAAGACGAGGGGTGAAAAATCAAAAGGTGAGTTCCACACATGACTGTTAGGAAAATGGCAAGTATTATCAGTCACAGGAAAAAATATTTTATTATTCCGCATTCTGTAAAATAACTGCAATAGAAAGAGGTATAGAAGAATCAGTCCCAAAATGGAAATTATTATTCTTTAGGGCATTATTAAATATGAATATCTCAGGTCTGCAGGAGACACTTGCTATGTTTGTTAACAATGCATAATTATGTTTTTATTTATTTTATTAATATCCTGCCTTTATTATTTTGATAAATAACTCAAGGTGATGAACATGCTGAATACTCTTTCCTCCTCTGATTTTCTCACAAGAACCTGTGAAGTGGGTTGGGTTGAGAGAAAGTGATTAGTTCTAAGTCACCCATTTGGCTTTCATGGCTAAGGCAAAACTAGAACTGTCATGCCTTCTGCTGTGCCTCAGCCTTCCTCAGACTCTGACTCTGACGGGTTAATGGACTCCGGAGAGGCTGAGGTCACTGAACAGTTGACTCCCCCATGTGTGAGTGAGGACGACGAAGAGGCAGATGAGACTCTATTGGATGCCAGGCAGAGAAGGAGGGACAAAGTGCAACGTCAGCGAGCACAGCTGTGTAAACGTTGATTGATGTTGGTTGGTTTGAAAAGGAGGGACTAGGGCGGGGCTGGCTTCACAGGAAGCAAAGAGTATCATTCCCTGTTTGTGGCCGGCTAGTGGTGCCCAGCTCCTACCTGCCTGTTCGATTGCTTGCTTTGAATCCCTGCCAAGTCTTATCAGGGATACTGTGTTTGGTCTTATCTGCGTGACTGTTTGCTTTGAAGCCCTGCCAAGTCTCAGCCGGTAAATTGTGTTTGCTCATAATTGCTTTTCTTCCATGGAGTGCAGTTAACTCCATGGTAGCTGACTTTCGTATTGGGGTTTACATTGGGGGTTGCTGCCTTGTTTAATTGCACTGGACTGGTTTGTAACAATGTGTGGGGGAAGGCAGGGCAGGGGCCATGTGTGCATGCGGGGGGGGGAAGGGGCCCCTAGGCTACTTGCATGTGCAAGGCAGGGCACATACATGCATGGGCCCATGCACGCATTGCATTTTGGGGGTTTAGGCAAATGAGCACACATTCACACACACTCATGTGCACTTTGGGCATTCGGTCCAGAAAATGTTAGCCATCACTGTCCTAGAGCCACATAGATGCTCCAGAACCACCCACCTTTTCCCTATAGCCTCAGAATACAACATTCCTTCTGATTCTTACCAAACATTTTGTCTATCTTATTGAGCATTATCTCATGATAGTGCCCAACTGTGGCCACATATCTCTCTGATCCTTGCCTTTCCACACTTGATCTGCAAGTCTATTTGTGTAGCAACTTAAAATTAAGCCAAATTACATTTTGTTCAAACTATTCTTTAGTTTTAATAACAGCCACTTTATTTCAGGTTGTGAAGATTATTTCTTGGTGCTCATCCTGCCAAATGATTGGGGAAAAAATTACCACACAATTAATATAAATCTGCAGTGCACCTGTTAATACCCTGTAATGTCATCTCAAGTGATGAAGAAAAAATTGCCACAACTTCTTGTCTCTAATCTGAAATCTACCAATCCACAAGTCTTAAAGTCCACAAGTTTTAAAGCTGCCAAGTTTGGGAACCTCTGTTCTAGAATGAGTGGTGAAATTACTTTTAGTATGAAATGAGAAATTTCAAAGGGGCATCTCTGACCAAGCAACCAAATTATCACATATAATCACACTCTCTAATTTATTTCTCATTCTTACTCCTTTAGAATTACACTGATTCCTAGTGTTAAACATGTACTATATTTTTGCCCAAGCTAAAGCCTTATCGATGTGTTGGACTTCAATTCCTACATTTTTGAAAACTGGAATTATAAAAATGGTAGCCCAACATACAAGGCCTAAGACTGGAAAATATTATGTAAGATTAATTGAGTGATATTGGGCCAGGCACTCTCCTTCAGTCCAGCTCACCAACTCATAGGGTTGTTCTTGTGGGAAAAATAGGGGAAGGAAGGAATATTATGTACATTCATCACCTTCGGTTACTTATAAAATAATAAAGGCAACAAAATCTAATAAATAAATTAATAAATAAACAACTACGGAGAGTCAAAAAAAAAATCATGCCATGTTCAGAGTTTGCGGCTACAAATTTTCCCTGTGGGATCTGTGGGGAATCTTATGGCTAGGTTTTTAAAAAAACTGATATTTATTATGTTAAGAAATATTTATCTTCTAAGATATGAGTCTTTTATATAATATCTTTTGGTCACTCAGGCGTACTGCAAATGTTTCCCTTGCTACCAAAGCATTATTTTTCCTAATGAGCAAGGAAACACCAGAGAACAGAACAGGCATTTTTCTTTGTCACTGTGTGCAGATCAGAACATGCCAATTTGGTAAATGTTTCAATGAATTGGTTCAATTTTAGTATGCATAAAAGTCATGGAGTGAGAGAGAAATGAGGGAGGGGAATCAAAGGATACAGAATAATTATGTGACACTTCTTAGAAAATCAATAGAGGGTGAATTTTTCCTTCATAATGCCCAAAGTCCCAACCTGAGGATGAAGACATAATATTTTAGGAATGGATTGTGAACAAGGCCAAACTACATTGACTTATTCATGATGTTTTGTAGAATGAGTGTAGAAATATTTTTCAGTGCAAAATTTTTGCAATATTTATTGGCAGATCAGCAGGAACTTTTCCCCTCCACAACAGACATAAATATGAGATGTTGGATCCATTCTTCTGGGTCATCTGAGTTATTGAGAGAACTTAACACTGATGTTTCATGTCTGTACTTTATATTACCCCAAATCATTAACACAATCCATAATCAAATGAATAGGAAGCAAAATAAGGTTAGAGTTAAAGTTTCCTGGCTTTTCGAAAGCATATATTGGTCATGTATTAGTTATATCCATAACTATGTCTATGCCTACAACTATCTTTCATGCCATGTTATATAATTCAATTATATATTTGTAACTCTTTTCCTTTCTTCCTCTTTCTCTTTGGAGCGAGATTTCACTTTTAAAATAACTTTCAAGGGGGCATTAAGGGTTTACCTGAGAACTGAGCTCTACGTAATACATGAAAAAAGAAAACTACTGTAAATCACTAGGCCAGAACCAGATGGCTGAAATCAAGTGTAGCTGGGCCCAAACTCCTCTCACATTCTAAGACATTTGCTTTATTTCAGAGAAGAGAAAGCTAAACCTTTTCAAACACCATAAGAAGGAATGTTTGTCTCAATCCAGAAACTTAAATATTATCCTAGAATAAGTAGTAGATGAGCGCTTCTTTCATATGGAATCAGATAAATTGTTTCTCGAGGGGATTTGAAAGCAAAAAAGCAAGAGCAGATGGTAGCTGTACTGCTTTATAGTATCATTGGCTTTAACATTAGTTAAATAAAATGTTGAATTAAGGCAGCTGAGGACCTGATTAGTGGCGTGAGGAAAAAATGAAATATTTCATTGATTTGTGTATTTCAAAAAAATATCCTGAACAGTTTTCCTTCCTTCCTTCCTTCCTTCCTTCCTTACCCACCCTTGGAGAAAAAACAGCTAACAATATATTGCCATTCCTAGTCAAAAGTTCAGCACAACTATGTCTCAGCCAATCAGCATTCAACTGCTAGATGTGTCTTGGCTGTCCAGTCACTTCACAAAACAAGTAAATATTCTTCTTTCCATAATAAAAGTAAACATTATATGTTTGATGCGCTCATAGCAATAACAAGTTACAAAAATATATGCAGGTCAGATTGAACCTTTTAGGTCTACTGATATCCAGCCACCACTCTGGAATAGCTAGAGCTAGACATTTGGATAAACCAGGCATTTTACTACTGGCTGTGCCACCAGCAGTGATAGATAGATAGATAGATAGATAGATAGATAGATAGATAGATAGATAG
>JANHFP010006363.1:51194-62629 GCA_032468135.1 Calamaria suluensis
TTAAGAAATTTTTAAAATCCCACTAAAATACCCCCTTAACAATAAAATTTACAATATTATTAAATATTAAAAGTTAACCCTTTTGATGAATGTGAGCGCTTTTCCATTTGCATTCTCCCTGTGAATTTTCCATAAGTGTTTAGGGTGAATGGCACTGAAACAAAATACTGAATTAGATAGGCCTTTGACTAAATTTATACAGTCTTTATGTTCTTAGTAGGGATTAATTATCTGCAAAAGATAATTGAAACTGCAAACAGGTCCCTAAAGGCTTAAAGCAGCCTACTCAACCCAATAGCCTCCATGTGTATGTACTTTCTGAATCCCCAATAGTGTCCATGAGAAATGATCCAGGGAGAGTGGAAATGAGGCCAGAAGATATATGTCATGATGCTTTAATAGAGTTTCCTAGCTATTGAATAAGGTTCCTTTGATCCAGTCAAATTGGTCTGGCGAATAGTATCAGCATTTGATCAATAATAAGAATTCTGGAAAGTACTTGTGTTAATGTTGCAACTATATAACTGCTGGTCTGTCATGATAGATCTGTTGTTGACAATGGGGGTTTTAAGCATCTAGCTCAAAGAAATGAAAATCTCCAAATAGAAGAACAGTAGAAATCAATACTGTAGATATTAAAATTGAAATAAAACTTGCAATTAACAATATGCAATAGTGGGACCAATGTACAAGAATCTGAAATTAAACAAACTCAACCCGTATATGCAAACACTCAGCAAGGGAGGGTGTTAATTAATATGAGGGTTTTAATGAAGAATGGATAGCACATGAAACACTAGAAGCACTGGCAGAAAAGAAAAAAGAAGACTTTCATTAAACATTTCCGTTTCTGCATTTAAAAATAATAAGTAGTGCAAAGGCATTACTGGAGTTAAAATGAATGCCAATGGGTATTGGTGCTAAAGGCATTGTCAGTTTAAGAAACAACTAGTTCAGCTAGAACATTTTGCTCCAGGCTATGCTGCAATATTCAGAATTTAAACTTGGGATAGCATTTTTTTTCATTTTAGAAAGGTTTTTCTATAAGAGGACTGCTTGTGTACTTTGCAACAAAGGTGAATTTTTCAATGACAAAGACAGGCATGAGAACTGAGAACCATATTCTTCTGAGAACCAATTAGATTAACTACAGATGTGGGATAAAACTCGGAAGGATCTCACACCTGCTGCATTTTCAGGACTATCTGGTAAAATATTGATGATTGATGCTATTCCTTTTAGTTTTATTACTAGAAAAAAATGCAAAAGCCAATTGAAAAAGCCAAAGTAAGAAAAATGTTGGTGGCCACCAGCTAAACATTTTTCCCCTTTCAAGTTAGGGTTGCAATGATGGCTTATAATGCAAATAGATGTATATTTCAGGTGAGTACATTCAGGATTTTCTAAGAGATCAATGTAAAAAAAAAAAAACCAGACTCTGCATTAAACTCATTTTAGGTTAGACTATAAGTTTCATGTATTTTTATCCTCAATTAAAGAAGGGCACTGGAAACTGAAAAAGAGGGACTCTGGGAACTGGCACTCGACAAAGGTTGTTCATACTTGTTCTAAAAATCTGGAGTTCCTATTTGAAAATAATTATTTTTCCTATCTATAGACCCACATTCATGAACAGAAAAGGTCTGAAAAATATCACATTTGTAAGCAGAAAGCATCTCCCTTTTCATTGAAAAGCACTGAAATTACACCGGCGATAGTCTGCAACTAAAGAGAGTGTGCACGTAGACTATTAATTTAAATCTTTTCCTAGTCTTCTTTCAAAGGCGTCTGAGAGAACTGCAACTAAATGAATGGTAGCTAGACAGACCACAATACATCTGCTTACAATGCCCCAAAGTAGTACGGATGCAACATCAAAGAATAACAAGGAAATTATTTTAGATTCTTCAAAATCAACCCACATATTCCTATTCATATTGCAACTGTTCACCAGCATCACACCTTAAAAATAAGTGTTTATAATAAATTAATAAAAACTGGTCAAAACATTGTTCAGGGCGTGAAAAACAGTGTGAAATATTCAAGATATTTGTATACATTCCTATGTGGTAGACCTTTGAGTTCAAAGGAGACATGATTTTGTGCTGTTCATGTTTAGACCTGGATGTGGTTTTGTAGTCCCAATCTATAAGCATAGACTCTAGCTTAATGGGGGTACAATAGGAACACTGCTAAACATTGTAGTAATGGTGGATGTTATGCTACGATGCTGTTCGGTTTTGGGTGGCGCCTGCTTTCAAAGCTGGTAAAGGCTTCATAGCATAGGTTTCACAAGCAGGTTCTGTCAGCAGCTATAGTTTCTAGTTCCCTTTGCTGAATGTCACAATTGCATAGGGTTTCTTTCACAGTATCTTTGTAACATTTGTGTAGTTATCAAGGTCTCTTTCCAGGTTCCAGTATACCATTAGTTCTCAACCTGAGGTATGCAGATCCCAGGGTGTCTGTGGTTGTGATTTCATCAGAGGTGGTCCACAAAGGCTTGAAGAAATGTTATTATATAAATCTTGAGTTAAGGTGTGGTGGTCCGTGGTCATGGTCTGTAGCCACAAAAGAAATTTAAAGAGGATCCATGGTGAAGAAGGGGGTCCTGCCAACAAAAGTGTGCATAGTCAAGGCTATGGTTTTTCCAATTGCAATGTATGGCTGTGAACGTTAGACAAAAAGAAAGGCTGAGCACCTAAGAATTGAGGCCTTTGAACTTTGGTGCTGGAGAAGACTCCTGCGAGTCCCTTGTACTTCAAGACGATCAAAGTGGTCAGTCCTAGAGGAGATCAACCCTGACTGTTCTTTAGAAGACCAAATTCTGAGGATGAAATTCAAATACTTTGGCCACCTAATGAGAAGGAGGGACTCACTGGACAAGAGCTTGATGCTGGGAAAGATTGAGGGCCAAAGAAGAAGGGAATGACAGAGAACGAGGTGGCTGGATGGAGTCACTGAAGCAGTAGGCATGAGTTTGGGTGGACTCCAGAGGATGGTGGAGGACAGAAAGGCCTGGAAGAATGTTGTCCATGGGGTCACGATGGGTCGGACATGACTTCGCAACTAACAACAACATGGTGAAGAAAAGATTGAGAACCATTGCAGTTTACCATAGACCAATTGATGAGGCATTTGGCAGTCAATCATTGTAATGATCACCCACCTATCTCATATGGGCTCCAATAATCAGGGACTCTGCATGATTCAAGATCTCCAGGTTGGAGGCACACGCCTTGCCAACAAATGCCAAGGATGGAGCAAAGAGCCCACATGTGAAACTTTTCAAGTTGTTTGATGTGCCTTCTTTATTGAGTCCAGGACACACATCCATATAGGAGAGAAAGGAAACCTATAGCTCTGGAGACCACTTAGCTTTGTGGAGGTAAAGATATTGTGTGGACTGAGCACTCTAGTAAATACAAAATGATAAAGCAAAATTGTAATGTAATTAATTTAAAAAGAAACAGATGATAGTCATCAATAATTATGTTGGGTTACCAAATTGACACCAATGGACACCTGGCTTTTAGTTTTCTGTATGTAAAGAAATGTTTAGATATAAATCAATAGAAAGCTGATTTCTGATTACTTAAAAAGCTAGGTACAGTATTTATCTGGATATTCGTTCCTTCCCTCCCTCCCTCCCTTTCCTTCCTTTCTTCATTCCTTTCTTCTTTTCTTCTTTCCTTCCTTCCTGCCTGCCTTACTCCCTGCATGAGTTCATCAAATTTTTCTGTTAGTATAATATGAGGAAGTCATAGGTTGTAGTTATCTATTCAACAAACTATCTATAATCTCCCTGAAGCTCATGAGGTCAAGAAAGAATTAGCCAAGAGTTTTGACAAGTGCATTTCTAGGCTAGATGATCAAGAAGAGAAGTCATTTTCCAGTTTGTTGCCACTAGATCCAAAGGCTCCAGACAACAGCAATGTTCCCACCAGCAAGTTCATCAACCAAGGATGATGGGAATTACACACCTACACTTTTCAGTATATCATCTTAGGAAAGGCTGCTATGGGAAATAAGTGTAAGGTAGATTTTTTTAAAAAAAATTCTCTTCATGTTGATACTTTTATTTTATTCTTTTAAAAATATTTTTATTAAAAGTTTATCTGTTAAGAACAATCCAAAAAACATCTACCTAAACATAGAAGAAAAAACAAGAATGAAAACAACCACCACCACAACGAAAGAAAAAAAAACACGTTACATCAAAAATACCATGTATTAAACATTACATGCCATCAGTAATGATTTTGCAGTATTCCATATCAGCTTATGAAATTTATAATTTATGTATTATCATTTCTATTAATGTCTCAATTGTAGTTTAACAGCTTTACTCCAACTACAGTAAATATGTACACATATTTTCATACATTGTAAGTGTAAGGTAGATCTTACGTAACAACAGTAATTGGGTTTAGAAGTAAACATAGTCATAAAGTCTAATGGCACATGACTACACCACTTTGTGATGGAAATTCTGGCCCTTCTGGTGACTGTCATTAAGTGAACCCACTCAGTTTTTAAGCAAGGATGTCACATAGTTACCATTTGCTGTTGGCTTCCCATTGACTTTGCTTATAGGAAGCTGGCAACAAAGGTCACAAATGGCAATCATATGACTGTGGGATGTTCCAACATCATACCGGTAATTGCAAGGCTAGTACCAAATGCACAGATTGCAATCAGGTGACCACAGGGACACTGTGAGCAATGTAAGTATGAAGACTAGGCGTAAATATCACTCATTCAATGTTGTCATAAGTTTGAATGGTCAATAAGCAAAGACTACTGATAGCAATACAATCCTGGTGCCTTTGTAACATGATGTCATGCCTCTGTCGGTGTCTGATTCGGAGGTCGGGGAGGAACATCTGGCAGAGAGCAGTGAGGGGGAGGCTGGATCTGAGGATGAGGATGGCAAAGAGCAGGCCCAGGCTGGACCCAGTGAGCTAGGGGCGGAGCCAGAGAGGGAAAGTTCAGAGGAGGAACTGGGAGCATCTCCCCCACCTGATCCGAGACAGAGATGCAAGGACAAGAGAGCTTTAGAAAAAGGTCTACTCAGAAGGAATTGAGGAATGGGACACAGCTGAGATGAAGCCTTTAAAACTAGCCAGTTTGAGATTAGAATTGCTGGAGTCAAAGGCTGCATTTGCAGTTATAGTTTCTCCCTGATCCTGACTTCCTTGGTAAGATTTTCTTAGTCAACTTTGTTCCGTCTTATCTCTGAGTAACTTGGACTGCACCCAGATTTCATTGCTAAACCTTGGCATCTATCCACTTTGTTTTTGGATGAAAACCAACATTGCTGGGGGGGAAAAGCATTTGGGTTTTGAAATAAAGACTGCTTGCTTATAATTTATTGCATTTTTTTTTGTTGCATCAAGCAGGGTCATCAGATGTTATCTTAAAAAGCTCTTTGAAGAGGCATGGATAAGCCAAGTGAATGAACTTCTAGTTGCCTACTCCTGTGTTTATTAACAAAGAGAAAATAGTAATTCAGTGTCTCAGAGATGAATTGCCCACTTTATTTGGAATCTGTAGGAGAGGTTTCATGATTGCTGCTAACATTCCTGTGGAGTAGAAACAGGGGTGAAGGGCAAGAAGGCCATTTCCCTCTGGCTATGCCATTTATGGATTCCCAAATAGCTATTTCCAATACGAAACCTTTTTGTGCACCATAGAGCTCAGCTATAATGAAGTGATCTGAGAGTTGACACTGGTAGCATTTCCAGTGTACAACAGGGTCCTTTTGCCCCTGGGATGTGTCATCTAATTACCAGACTGGAAACGGGAAGCAAGCTGCCTTCTTCACAGGTTAATAATATTTGGTGACTTCATTATTTCTTGGGAGATCAATGGGATTTTACAAAATGGGGAAAGAATCATAGGATAAGAAGTGTATAATAGCCTTTGAAGGAAAAGCTACGCTGAAGAGCAAGTGGCTGATCTGCTCTTCTGTCATTGATGGGTCTGTGCAGCGAAAAGGGTCGTGGACTTTGATCAGCTGTCATTGCATGTCTCGGAAGAGCTATGAAGCATTGGCTGTTGCTGATATCAGGCAATATGCAGATTGGGTGGCTGGGAAGCAAGAACATTTTCGTGTGCAGAATAATCTAATTTTTTTTTCTGAACTCTTTTCCCATTTACTGTAAATGACATTGGTCAGAAAAGAAAATATATATGCTTTCAAAGAATAGGAGCCTGGTTTTAAAAATACCTGGAGAAACTCCTGAACAGTGTCCAGCATCCACATGTGACATGTGGAACTGTTGATAATTTTATGATAACCGTAACAGTTGTGAGTCTATTCCAACCTCTTACTAGCTCAACATACATATTGGACATGCCTTGGATCTTCTTCTTATACTGGTCAAGAATAGGTTTTTCTAAGATATTTTACCTCTATATTTTTATCTTTGTCAAATCTCTTCCAGTTAATTATTCCTTTCTGTAAAGGTATGGACCTATTAAGACGACCCATCTGGGAAACTAATGTATTCCAATGAATCTAGAAGATACTCCAGCTAATATAATTGGAGCCTGTATTAAAGTTTGGTCATCCTGTAGAACATGTACATGACACATATAGTTAAACAATGGCTTGTGAGAACATTAATAACAATCAAAACTAGTCTGTAGTGATAAATGGAGGAAATTAAATATTTTTGTCTTCAACATTGCATCCCTGAGTGTAACCCCACAGAAACTTTCTAGGTGACCTTTTCTGATTCACTGTTGAGGTCATGTAAGATCTTTGATATCTTATTGTGTTATGTTGGCTTTGACATTTTGATCTCAGACTCACTTAGTATTTTTACTAAGGCTACTTTTAAACATACCATTACTAGAAGATCTTACAACTACAGGCCTGTAGCCAATCTTCCCTTTCTCAGCAAGGAGTGAAATTGTCATTACAATTGTTCACATTCTTCATAATTCTGCTTAGATCCAGGAATATGAATAAAATTTAGTATTAGCATTATATCATCCTATTCTATGTAGTATATTGAGCAGCAGGAAATCTCCAGCATGTTCAATCTTGGTTGAGTACTTCAGCATCTTCCCATGTGATGTCTAGAGTGTTTAAGTCTTCCATGAATGTTTATGCCATATATTTCAAGGGCATTTAGTAATAAGGTGGGGGGGTCAATTTTATGAATAAGATGGATGAAAAATTTGGCCCACCACCTATTCACTGGCTTCTTGTCATTTAGCAGGATGGTTTTCAGTTGTCATATGTGAAATTCTACTTTTTTCTTCACAGGGAAAAGTGGCTTCAGACTCACTTAGTATTTTTACTAAGGCTACTTTTAAACATACCATTACTAGAAGATCTTACAACCACAGGCCTGTGGCCAAACTTCCCTTTCTCAGCAAGGAGTGAAATTGATTTTTTGAAAGTAATTTAAAATCAAATTTAGGTTTAGATTTGGAACGTAAACCACCTTGATCACACTGCATACTTCTGGTGCCTCAAAAGAGAACAAAGATGTCAGAAACTGACCGTGGAATAAATCACAACTCCTCATGTGCAACTTCCAAGTTAATCCGAAAAAGAAAGCCAACCAGTTTCCACAATATATACCCATCATTTCCTAAAAGAATCTTAGGAATTACTGTGATTATTGAGTGTCATTAAAAGAGAACCAAAGGAACTATCGAAAGAAATCAGAGTTGTTAAGGATGAATGTGAAAAGGCTGTCAAAGTTCAAAAAACAGAAGAAACCAAATTTAATATCAGAACAAATTGAAATTGGTGGAACTTGCCAAGAATAAACTAAGAAACCTTAGAAACTAAGGACCCAAAAGACAGAAATCTCAGGAAAAAAATTCAGAAAGCTGTTAGGAGAGACAAGGAAAAGTATTACAACATCTATAAAGAGATTAAATGTGAAAAAGACATGGAGAAACAAAGAAAATAGAGACCTCTGAACTCAGAAAAAGGAATTTCTGACCTCCAATTGGCAAGTTAAATGATGCCAACAGAAATGTAGTGACTGATTCCAAGAAGATTAAATGAAGATGGAAGAAGTATACTGAAATTCTGTTATAACAGAGATGTCAACATTCAATATATCTTTGAAGATATTCCCAATTTACCAAATATCTAGTATTAAGATGAAGTTAGATCAGCATTCTGATCATTATCTAAAGTCTACAGGAATAGATAGAGGAAGAATCTGTAAAGGTTCAAACCAAAATATGACAGCAAGAAAAATTATACAAAACTCTTAATTTCACGTGCTAGCAAAATAATGCTTAGAAACATCCAACACTGACAAAAGCCCTAAATTGGAAAAGGAGATGCCGATGTTCAAGTTGATTTCCAACACTAAGGAACTAGGTGGAACCTAGTCTGAATTCCCAGAAGGGAAGGGCTACATTTCAGGGGACCAAGAGAGACAATAAAGGTTGGTTTGTTTGGGAGAAAGAGGGTCAAGATAGCTCCTTCCTAGAAGTTCTCTGAGTATTCCATAATGATGCAAGAAGTTGCTTTAGTTCAGCAAGATTTCTGTCTGTAGCTGAGGAACAATAAAGGAAACTGCTTAGAAATAACTCTGTGTGCCTTTCTTGGGTTTTGAGCCTAACAGAAACATAATAAATTATTACTGATATAGATTTAATAATTGAGAAAGCCAAAGAATGCCAAACAGAAGTCAACATGTGCTTCATTGATTATAGAAAGCCTTTTATTGTGTTAATCAAGTCAAGCATGGAATATGGTTTATAAAATGGAAATCTCAGAACATCTCATTGTTCTCATGTGAATCCCGCACGCAGGTCTGCAATGGTCTGAGAAGAACATAGGTTTTATTATGTTTGTATTTTTATTGTTGCAATAAGCCACCCACAGCTGTGCTCTAAAATGAGAGGCCAGACTATCTTTTAAATAAATAAAACATGGCAAAACATGCTGGCTACAGGTTGGCAAAAAAGTAAGACAAGGCTGTATATTTTCTCCTTATTTATTCAACCTCATTCTATATGCTGGATGTCTATTTAGAGAAGCTGGATTGAAAGAAGACTGCTGGGGCTTTAAAACAGGAGGAAGAAACTTCAGTAGCATTCACTATTACTGATAATACTATCGTAATCACTGAAAATGCAAGGAGTCTACCAGCTGTAGAAAGGAACATTTAGAAGTACAATTTAAATAATGGAAGTGAGATTAAATGTAAAGAAGACTAAGAAACGTCACCAGGTACAAGTAAAGGTAAATGTACAAATAACAGGGACAGACACAAATAATTCTAAAGCTTTAGAAATGATTGAAGATATCGACATGGTGGATACCTGTTAGGATTAGCTATCAGTTTACAGGGATCTCAAATATTTTATACTCATCTCCCTGCCACCCAATATCTAGGACATATGTTGTGTTTATCTATTATTTGAGGACCATTTCTGACTGATTATATCTAGCTTCTTCTGGCCCTACTCAGGAGGAGAGACTTTCTGCTGATACACCACACTTTGCAATCTAATTCTCCATTTCCACACCATACACATATACATAATCTTTCATTCCCTTGTACTCATTAGACTACACCAGAGTAACCGATCAAGAAACCTGAAGGAAACGAAGAAGACATATTGCAATCAAGATGGCTGCAGCAGGGTAATCTCCCAAACAAGTCTCTACAGTATCTGATTCTTCTTTTATAGCCATGGCTTTACTTTCTTTTCTTTTTTCTTTTTTCTTTTTTTCTTTTTGAAAGCAACAGGGTTTTTTTTTTCTTTATTGTTTTGGTTAAGGCAGGGAAATAAGATACAGAGTTCATTTATTTGTTAATCTTTTACAGTAGAAGCTATGCCTTCATAACGATCCTCAACTGTTAGAGCCTGTATTTAGGGGTGCATTTTTATCCTGGGTTTTTGCATCCCCAAAAAGGCAGCAAGAATTTTAGCCTTAAAACTCCCAAAAAGTAAATATATAGAGACATATAACCAATACACTTAACATTAACCTGTGCAAAAGTGTGGAATAGGGAGTGCTGGAAAGGAGAGGAAGTGAACCCAGAGAAGGGGAGAGTGTGTTAGCTGATTCGCATCAGCTAACATCATTTCCCCTTGTACACAGGCATCCTGACAAGCAAGACTCCTTTTTTCTTATTAAAAGTTGCTGATGTTGCTTCTTCATCCACAGGCGCTAGAAGATCGACCCGCAGTCTGTATTTTTCAAGGAAGTTGACCAAGACGTCAAGGCTTTACTTTCTTTTTCATATGTGTCCTCATTGCTGGATTACCTTAGTTTTACTCTATGATTTAGAGTTTTCACCTAGCGGTCATAATCCAGTTTGTTCTAATTTCAAACTAGGTTAGTTATTTGAAAGCTGCCTCCTTTACATTATTTTGTTGCTTTGTATGCTACTTTGCCTATTTGCTCTTTTTCATCAAGCCATTGCCTATGTGGTTGAGAATTCATATGGAATCCATTTATTCAAAAACAATCAACCCAATGTACACTTCTAAAAAAATAAGTTAAACACTGTTTTTTCTTTACTGCCTTAAAAATGTATAGCCACTGGATTGATTACCAGAATGAAGATGTAGTTATCTGATCTGCATACATTTTACAGGCAACTGATTGGAGCTAATGAATTTTCTGCTGAGCTTCTTAAAGTAGAAAGATAGTGCTGGGATGCTGTGTTTTAGGATCTAGGATTCTAAATATAGTCTTGGTACGGCTTTTTTTCTAAATGAAATATATCTTGATTGGCAGTTTTTCTGGATTTCCACAGACTCCCATTTAAAAAAGATTTAATTGATTTGCATCTATTAACTATATTTTACTTCTAAATCAAATAAATTTTGCCAAGTTTTCATGGTCCAGTCATTGTATTCAAACATCCTGTATCTGGCAAAAGATGAGTAAATGTTTCTATTCTCATATGTTCTGATGGTTCCAACAATGAACTACGCATTTATTTTTTAAATTGTTGTTTTTGGATCTATCTCTCCCACCCCTACAGTGCAGCTAGTGATGCAAGCAATTAAAAATAAAGGGAAAAGAGAAAAAAAGAAAAGGGAATAATGAACCACTGAAGAAGACTTGTTACAAAATGTCAACATACTGACACTACTTTTGGTGGAGGAAACAAGAAGCAAAATATACTGTTTTACTTTTTAACAGCAAAGTATTTATTAGGGCAAATAGCAGTCTTTTCAAAGGTGGTGCCTTCTCAATGAGTCAGTCTACATTTATATCAAGTGAATTGTCAGCAAAAAAACTCCTTCCAGGAGCATACAATGTTCTTTCTAGAAAGTTTCTGCTTCAGTACATTTTTATTTATGTGAGATAATAATAACATGGGATTTATATTATGCTCAAAAGAAGTTTACCGTAGAACAAAACATTGTATTTATGTGTTTCCTACAGCTTTCCCATATATTTCCTCTTCCTTTTAAAAATTATATATGAA
>JANHFP010006364.1:17796-31947 GCA_032468135.1 Calamaria suluensis
TAAAAAAATCCCAAACAGGTTAGCCCAAATTATACAAAGAAGTGCTGTTACTCACATCACATGAACAAGTTCACTTATGCACCTGGACAATGCATGCATAATTGCAAATAATTCCACCAATTACCTTGCATTGAAATTGTTACATTTAAAAAAAATCATATACTGCATGTGCATCTACTCATGCATGAGAAGGCCTTACAAATACCATTTGCCTAGCAATTGTGGTTTTTCCCCCCTATCTTTTTTCTTTCTATTCTACTTATATTTCCATGCACGCACGCACATTTTCCCCTCTCCCTCTGCTCTGTATTCCAAACTTGTTTCTAAGCCTAGATATTCTGTGAACATCAAGGAAACCTACACACACATACACATACACATCATTGTGCTTCTGTTGATAATCACAGCAGCCCTTCACATTTAATTTGAAAAGCAGTGGAAGTTAAACAATTGCTTCGAGGAGATTTAACCTAAAACATTTGCCAGAAGTATTATTATTCATTATTCAGGTACTATGGGAAATTAACACCAGGTTCCATTTAGCAAAGTACATTTATGTAAATTAAACTGTGGTATCAAAGCTCTTAATGGCAATAAATAAATAGGAGCTGTTATTTGGTCCTATCTGATATAACACATTTGGGATGGTTGGAGGTTTGCCCTTACCTGGGTTTATTTATCTGCTTCTTTATAATATTTATGCAGCATTCAAACAATATGACTCCAGGCGGCATACAATACCCAGTAAATTAAAATATTGGGAGGGGAGAGAACAAACGCAGTTAAGACAACCAAAATCCTTAACTGGGGACCAGAGTCTCAAATTCATTATATTTCACCAGATGGGAATTCTATTCATTTCCCCCACAAAGCATCCAAGCAAACAATCAGGTCTTAATTGTCTTCCAAAGGGCCTGCAGGGACAAGGAATTGGGGAAAGGGGCAAAGAGATACTTCAAAGGCCAGGCAACACCACCTGAATCCCACAAGATCCCTTTGTTTCAAGAAAAGACCCATGGAATGACCTCCTTATTACAGGGGTTAGACAGACAGATGCCCTCAGGGGCAGATAGTCCACAGTTAACCTGGTCCCATCCTTTGGTTTTATGGGTGAAAAACAGCACTTAGAAACAGAGGTGCTATACTCTATGTACCCCAAAGTCTCCACATTATATTGGACCAAATGTAGTTTTAGATGGTCTTCAAGGGCAACCTCAGTAGACGTATTAAAATCAAAGTCTGAATGAAGGCTTTGCTTCAAACAATGGACAATTTGCATCATTTGATGAATCAGAATTTGCCAAGGTTCAAGATTTTTTTAAAAAAATAAAAAAACAATTTTGACTCCGGGCAACTGCCTGGAAAAGTCCTTGCACTTTTCTTGACAAGGATTTCACTAATGGTTTGCCACAGTTGCTTCCTGGAGCTCAAGCAGAGCGACTGGCCCAAGTCATCCACCTGGTTTGTCTTTAAGGCAGGAGAATTCATGGTTTCTAGCTTGGTGCCTTAACCACTACATCAGATTGGCTCCAACTCATGGAACAGACAGTACATGTTAATACATTACATATATGCTGTTCTAATGGATATAACTGTTCTCATCAATATATTAGATTACGGCCTGCAGGCCACATTCATCTCACAGACTCTCCCTGTCTGGCCTGCATGAGCAGGGCTGGGTTGCTACCGGTTCGCTCTGGATCTTGGGAACCAGTACTAGCGGTGTCGGGAGGCTCCGTCCACCCTCCTGGACGTCATCACAGATACTCTGCACATGTGCCGAAGTGCTGTGTGCAAGTGAAGTGAACCCGCAAATATGCTCCCATTGCAAACCGGTAGCAAAGGTAAGTGGAACCCACCCCTAGGGTGGGGTGTGGGTCCGGTGCGGTTTGGGTGGAGTGGGGTGGCAGCACTGGGGAGTGGCGTAGTGACCTTTCATAACAGTCCCGGTTTCTTGTGTGGCCTGTTGGGAAAATTAATTGCTCGCCCTTGTATTAGATCAGCGGGGTTGCTATAATTTAGTTTTATATGATTAATGCACTGGATTTCTCATATCCTACAGAATTGTTTGAAATCCACCTGATACTGAACAGAGCACCTTTATCTTCATTATTTTCATACAAAAAACTCCACTGTTGCAAATACGTATCATCTATATAATCCCAACTAATGCTTGATAAAAAAAAGAACCAATGGCTGTGTTCACACAGAAGCACAAGTCACAAACCAACCAACCACTTTATGGTTTAGTATTTCAGGAATCAAAATGCAGCCAAGTTTGCAATTTGGAATCGCACGTGTTCCAAGAATGGGCTTTCCCTTTGACACGGTAATTTTCCAACTGAAAGATATTTGTAACAGGGCAACCCTGGCTGGCTTTTATTCAAAAGTATTACAGCTCTGACACATGGAAAAACCACATCACATTGCTCCAGAATAACAAGGCTGAACAGATTGTCACTGTTTTCCTGTCTTTGCTATTTCTAAATGTAAACTTTATCACAGTTTTTCCCCTCCCTTAACCTTTAACTTAACTTTAACTGAGGGAACATTTGCACATTTCTCTCACCTGATAATTTGCAACTGCTGATACACTCTAAAAAAATATTTTATAGACTCAGTGGGCTTTACTCAGTGTGGATTCCTATATTTTTGTGATCAGCCAACTAAACTAATGGGCTCTTTTCATGGCAAGTCTTCCCTTCTTCCTACTCCAGTCAAATCACTTCCCAAATTTAAACTCGTATCTAGTAATGCCACTCATTCAGATGCATATAGTAACTATCATTGACTAACATAACAAACAAGGAAATCATTTCAAAGAGCGACTATGGCTACATATCATGGTCTAGATTTGTTCTGGAACAAATCCAAAAATCTCTGCTTTGGAAGTCACTGAACTACTTAAACGTTACCTGTGAAATAATAATAAAAAACGCTATCCAATCACATGCATTCTTACCTAGGATCTATTTATTGGTACTTAATGGCATGAAAAATAAATTTGTTCCCATACCCAGGACTTTGAAAAAATTGCATTTTACCAACAGCAGATATTTTAGGGTTCATGATCTAATTCCCAGGGTAAAATAGCTTTCAAAAATACAGCAAATTATTACTACTTAACGTACTAAGTCAACTCCTTGAAGTCTTCAAAAATGTATATAAATTGGGTTTGGTTCTTGAAGTATTTTACAAATCCCTCAGGGATGACTAATTTGTAAATAATAATTTTTTACTACTTCTGCAAGTACAGGCACATTCACTTAGTCAGCAAAGCAGATACCAAGCACACTTTTTCCCCTAAAAGCTGAGTTTCAACATATAATATTGACACCGCCTTAGCCTATTTGAAGAAATACTCAGCAATCCAAGATTATTTGAACTATATATTTTTTAGAAATATAATGATACACAAATACCCTTTCCCAATCTGGTATCTTCCAGGTAGTCTAGACTACATATGTCATCATCCCCAGCCAGAGTAACCATGTAGCTAGGAAATGATTAAAATTCTACCCTAATATGTATAGAGATTATTACAACAATGAATAGTCCATAGAAACACGTGAACCTCCTTATACCATAAATAGGTTTATTTGTTTGTATCAGGGCTTGGCAATTTTAGCACTTATGGACTTCAATATCCAGAATTCCTCATCCAGCCATGTTCACTGGAGAATTCTGGAAGTTGAAGTCCACAAGTCTTAAAGTTACCATGTTTGGAAAACCCTGGTTTATAGCAACCTTTTAAATAAGATGTCTATTCCCTCACCCCACCCCACCCCCACCCTGTTAATTTAGCAATGTTCGCAATTCAAGGTCTACTGCGGCCCAAGATATCCAAAGTGACTTAGAAGGTCCCTCCATTCCATTTTACAAATTATATCTCTGGTAAGGTAAATTGGTTAGAAGAAGGAGCCATAGTTCCTTGGTCAACCACTGAATTCAAAATCAACCATTCATTACACCAAACTGGTACTGTTTCTTGGGAAACTATACAACCCAATTGGAAACTACCCAGGGACTTTCAGTTCCATTCCCTGTTCTAAGGCAGAACATTTTATTCCAACATTCCCCAACCAGCATTTGCCAAGCCTTTCTCTAGAAATCTGTTACGAAAAAATTATGCCACAGTTTTCCTAATTAGTTAATTCAATAGCTCTCTTTAGGCCACATTTCTTCAGTGAAGCGGGTTTTTTTGGGGGGGGGGGAGAGAAACCCTCAGGTTTGGGGATTGATGACTGACCATACAATTAAGTGAGGCGCTGAAAAATGGGACACTGAGTAGGGTGAGGAAATGAGGGTTGAGAGTGTGCAGTTGGCTTTAACGCGGTGCCAAATTCATTCATTCTTATCTTTCTGCATCCTGACAAAAACTACATTTGCCTGAGGAAGAGGGCAAAGGCAGTTCTTCATCTATTTGGGAAGCTAAATCAGAACCAAGCTGCGTGCTGCACATCAAATAAGTTCTCTGGAACTTTTCAGCTGGGGGGGGGGGCAGCTTTTGAGAAGGAAATAAACTTTTGACAGGCATACAATTTCAAGAGCTTTGCCACATTTTATTAAAAGCGATGATCTTTACATATATTAATACAGTGCCATAAGCTTGAAGAGTTCCGCTTTCTCATCCTACCCCACATCAAAGAAAAAGACAAGCTGAGTCACAAATGCATAGCGGTTCCACTACCTCCATATGTCTTGATTAAAGAGATGACAGGCAAACGAAAGATATGGAATATTGGAAAGCGAAGAGGCCTAAAAAGATCCATTCTCTGCTCATTGCAAAAACAATCAAGTCAACATATATGTTTTGGATGAACTTTAAAAAAAAACACCCCAAAACCCAGTAATAAATCCAAATGTTTCCAAAGCAAATCTCAAAAGCAGGTTATTAAACATGCATTGAAATCAATGGGAATCTTCACAGAAACAGCACCTTACCTTCCTACATAGAAGCTCTTAGCTCTTCTAAAATCCAGGCAGATGGGGGAAATTATTGATTTGCTATTTTTTAAGCAAATTTATGTGGCTGCCCAACTCCACACAGACTGACAACATTGAAAATTGTGCTTGTTCCATTCAAATCAGAAATCAATAGCAATTTTTTTTTTGGCTGCAGTTTAGGTAATGCTAATGATTTCTGGTCACAAAATGTAATCAAAAAAGAATCACAGCATCCCCTCTTCTTTCCCAAAACATTAGCAGGAACCTTTGTGACAAAATTTTGTGACACCAAATATTAATAAAATTTGCTATGCACCTAGTCCTTGAGTTACAATGGCAGTCGGGACCAAAATTTACATCATTAAGCAATGCAGTCATATACGTGACCACGCTGCTTAGCAACAGTTGTCCCTGCACTCTATGGTCCTGAATCCCACCAATCATTAGCCAAGGACTCATCCAAATCCAAGCCATTCCTGTCCAACCCAACATCCACCCTTGGTTCTTCCAAGATAAGGGATTGCTTCCCTTTCAACTCCCCCACTACATATCTCCCACCCAACGCTGCCTTTTTTGCAGGCTTGCCTCGCAGAGCAGCAAGTAATCCCAGAACTATGAGGGTACTTGCTGTACTGCAGCTCTGGGACTGCATCCTGTGCTATGGCTTAGGACCGTGATGGCGAACCTTTTGCACGTGTGCCACAGGTGGCACACGGAGCCATATCGGTGGGCACACGAATGTTGCTCTAGTTCAGCTCTGATGCACATGTGGGTACTGGCCAGCTGATTTTTGGGCCTTCCGGGCCCACCAAAAGTCAGGAAAGAGGCTGTTTCCAGCCTTTGGAGAGCCTGGGGGTGTGGGAAAGGCCCGTTTTTTACTCTCCCCAGGCTCCAGAGCCTTTCTAGGGTGGGTGGGGAGAATTGAATTATGGGTGTCGGTACATGGACGCGCAATCCCCCCAGGCACCCCCCACTTTTGGTACGCGATGGCAAAAAGGTTAGGGGCACCATATGTTGGAGCTGCAAGAAAGTCCTGTGATGTAGCATGAAGCTGCAGCTACACTGGGAAGCCCCAGTAAAGCACCATGCTGCTAAAAAAAATCCCAACTATTATAGCACAGCCCACCCAGTCCTGTGGCATGAAGCCCCAACTGTTCTTGCCACCCTGCACTCCGAAACCCCAGCCACCCTGCCACCTCAGCTGACCTTCACCACATTATTGCTCCTGCTATTTATGAGGCATACCTGAGTTTGCCAGACCATGTATACTTGGTCAACAGCAACAGCCGTTAGACTTATATACCGCTTCATAGTGCCTTACAGCCCTTACTCTAAGTGGTTTACAGAGTCAGCATAAGGGCCCCAACAATCTGGCTCCTCCTTTTATTGACCTCAGAAGGATGGTAAGCTGAGTCAACCTTGAACCAGGCAGGATCGAAGTCCCGACAATGGGCAGAGTTAACCTACACTCCTACATTCTACATTAGAATGTACACTACATTCTAATCACCGCACCATCACAAACCAAGAGCAAGAACATGGCAATGGTCAATTGAGGCAGCAGCGGTTACATAGTGTAGAAGTCAAAGAGTAGAGATTTTGGGGAGGGGGGGAGAGATGGGGGAAGAGTTGAAGTGCCTCTGCAATTATAAACTCAGGTAGGCTTCCAAGTGGCCAAATTTTGATCATGTGACTGCAAGGATGGCTTAATTTAAAAATGGATTATAAGTATCATTAATTAGTGCCACTGTGGCCACTGTCATTGTTTTGAGAATTATCTGTAGCTTAGATGGCTGGGATTTAGACAAGCGCATGGAGATCTACTGTTGCTTATTAACTAAGAAAGAGGCATGAAGCCTCCATATACAGTGGTAGCATGTATACCTAGCACTAATGATGTTACCTAGTTTGGTAATGAAATGTCTACAAAAAAGCACCAAAGCTCAGAGACCACTAAGGACTGCAGAATACAACCTTAAACGACACATATTCCCCTATAATGGGGAGGGAATGTGGATTTTACCGTATCCTTCCCCTGCCACGCCCACCAAGCCACAGCCACAGAATGGTAGTAAAAAAAAATTGAATCCCACCACCGATGGATGTCCATCTTTTCAAACCTCTCATATTTTTTTCTTCAATTATAACAGTAATTCAACTTCTCCCCAAATTAGGGTTCAAAAACCATGTCTTTGAAACAAAGCAGCAAATGATAGGGACATAGCACAGAATTAGGAGAATCTGCTTCACTCCACAAAACAAAAGAGCTGAAGACTTCAAGTCCCTACTATTACCAAGGTCCTTAAAAATTAAACGACTTTACCTTAAGGTTGGATTTACTGAGGGAAAAAAAAAATTGAGATCAGGAGTAAGGCCAGCTTGCCAGAACAGTCCATGGAAAAATAATGTGAATGTCACTGCTGCCCAAAAATTTAAGGTTGCCTAATTTGATTTTACGGGATTTTAAAAAAAAAACGGAAAAATTTGAATCTGGCTACCATTTTCTGCTTTAAAATGTTTTCGGTTGTGAGAAAACTAACCGATGTCTACTTAACAAGAAAATGTGTTTTAGGCAGCGTACGTGAAATGCGTGAAATGAACTCATTTGCTGAAGGAATTCATTATTTCCATATTTCGGGGAAGGGGGAGGGAAAAGGCTTGAAATCTTGCCCAGAAAAAGAGAGTCGTGTTTGCCTCTGTCTGTTGCAGTCAAATGAAACGGGGGAAGGGCCAATCCTTAGGGGCCGTTTAGCTGCTGGAAAAATCCATTGACAGAAAATTAAATTCAGAAAGGAGGGGCGCCCACAAGAGCTGATGTATGCAACCATACCAGCTAACCCAGTGAACTCTTCTCTGTTATTATAACAGTCTTGCACGGATCTATTGTCGGCTGTGAGCTTTCCATTTTCCTACAATCCTGGGATTTGGGGACTGTCATACGCCGCACCCTCCCAAGTGATGCAACCCCAAGCATTTTCACTATGCTCCCTCCCCCACCCTCACCTCTTTGCATGATAAAAAACGCAGTTGACAGCTGGCTCCTTGCCAAGGAGAGCCAGACCTGCAATTGCCTTTAGAGAAACACAGCTCTGTGCCGCACATTTTGGGAATGAAGAAACACCACAGCACCTCCTCTTTCCTCCCTTGAGGGGGGAAAAAAAACCCCCATGCTTTCCCGTGAGATGCACGCCACAAAGAATTCAGCAACAAAATAATGCTGGCTGGGGAAGGAATGTTTTAGTTAAGCTGGGGGTGGGGAGAGAGAAAGCCTTTGTCACATAAAGACATTTGCGCACACAAAGAGCGGGCATAAGCGTACATCCACAGCGTATGCGTGTATAAAGCATTGTTTGGGTTTTTCTTAAAAAATGGCTTATTAATAGAAGGCAATGAAAGAGAATTCATCAATACATGTTATAAAAATGAAAACTAGCCAACAACCCACCCAAACCTGCAGATATGTGAATATATATGCAAATGTCCATGTGCGTATCTATTGCCCCCCCCAAAAAAAAATAAGACATCCCCTGATAATAAGCCAAGTCGGGCTTTTGCACGCATGGCAATGAGGCCAAGCGCTTATTTCAGGGTTCAAAAAAATAATAATAATAAGACAGGGTCTTATTTTAGGGAAAAACACGGTATATACATAGTAGTGTATATACAGTTTTTTAAAGTCATTAATTCTTGAAGGCCCACACCCATCACTCAAACCTATATTTGACAGCCCGTGGATAGATGAACATTTGATACATATGACATTTATGACATATGCAAGTTATTATATATGCAGAATTATGTTAATCACACCATTAATATGCAAGACTGCACATGCATAGCTGTGATCTTTGAATAATCTTCCAGCTATAAAATGGACCTGCGACTTTCAAACAGGTTTCCAATATGATTCAGAGTCTTTTTGCATCACAAGAGAGAGGGTATAATTTTTAATCACTGATATACGCCAGCTTAGTTTTCATGGCTTTATCAAAAGAATTCTTGGAAGTTTTAACAGAAATATCTTTTATAAACCCTAGTCTCCTCACAAAATTATAGTCCCAGGATTCCTGGGAAGATGAAATAATTAAATTAATATAATTATTCAGAGAGCATATAAGTTGACCCTATTTCCCTCTCCCTCTTTAAGGCACTCTTGACAATTGTGATAGGAATCATTCAAAACATTCGTCCCAGATATAATAAGGGTTAAAAGGGTGTAAAGAGCAGATCAAGTTGCCAATAGCTCTTATTTTGTTGCCAAGTTAATCAAAGTCAGAGCCCCTTTCTTAGCTGACAACATAATGCAGCCTAGAGAGAAAAGGAAACATTTTCAGGGCAAAAGGGAAAACTGTGTTTAAATTTCTCAATTCATTCTCTGACACATACGGGCATCCGTGCACGCACGCATACACATACCACATGTTGTGAATCAGAAAGTTTTCCATTTATTGGTACCAGAGGTGGCTAGATGTGAGTGAATTTGAGTCTTCCAGACATATTTATTTGGAAAGATACCACTAGCCTTACTGTTTGGGAAGACATTTTAATGGGGCCAAGATTGTTTGCTTTTAGGACTTGGAAGCACAAACAAAATATTTTTTTTTTAAAAAAAAAATCCTGCTTATTTTTCTTTGGACTCCAATGGCTTTCCTTCCAACGTCCAAAAAAAAAAAAAAAGCAGGAAAACAAGAGGAATGGGACGGTGGGAGATCATTTTCAGCGAACATTTCCCAGAAACCTTGGAAAACTGTCTCAGATGGAGTAGCAGACCGCATTCCAACACCCACAGCTGGAAGCATGGGCTTGCAAAAACCACAATGTTACAAAGAAACAGCACAGAACCAAATATGCAGGGGAGGAGGAGGAGGGTAGAGATACATATTCCCGTTGGTTCACATGTTACAGTCCCATCTTAGAATATATGGAAGGGGTTTTTTTGTTACAAAGAGAGAGGGAGGGAGGGAGGGAGGGAAGAGAGAGAGAGAACGAGAATGCATTTCCTTGATTTTGGTCCTTGAAAAATCGACACGCGCAAGGAAAACTAGCCTAACAGCCCCTCTTTCTGAACGCGACCTCTCCTTTTGCAAAGTTTGCAATGGAGAGGCATAGTAAAACAAACCAGATTGCTCAAGCAAATCATCCGGACCATATGTTTTGGATCAAGTCATCTTTTCCTGACCTCAAAGATGCTGATCGGCTGAACTCAAGAGCATGGAGCAAGAGCCATGTACAGAATCTCCTCCAGGCAAATATTTGAGCAATCAAGCACAAACCCATCCACTTCCTGAGCCATGAAAGAGGAGCCTTCTTATTCCAGTCACCCTTTCCTTCTTATTCAAACCATTGGTTTGTACACATATGACACCGAGTAAGGTTTGGCTGGTAGCTATTGATGAGATGAGTTATTGATGAGATGAGCTACAGCAGCCGCTGGACAGCAAGTACTACATGTACTGTCAAAACTTTAGTGACTTTCGATAAGTGTTTTTTTTAAAAATATGCTTAGGAATTTGGGGGGGGGGGGTTGGTGTTCTTTTGTTGTTGTTGTTGTTGGGCTTTTTTTCCCCCCGGGTTGTAGATTTTTTTGTGGAAGAGTCAGTCCGGACACCTGATGACTGCCTGGACGAGTTTTCTTGGCAATATTTTATATGTCAGGGGTGTCAAATTCACCGCATCACATTGTCGTCACGTGACATGTCCTGCCTTTTTTTCCTTCACTAAAACGGGGTGGGCGTGGGCATGGCCAGTGCATGATGCATCTAGCCCAGGGGCCCCAAGTTTGACACCCCTGTTATAGGTGATTTGCCCTTCCTACCTCCTCAGGGATAGTCCAAGGTCATCCAGCTGGCTTTGAGGATAAAGCAGAAGTGGAACTCATGGTACCATGGTGCTTTAATGACACCTTCCTGGCTTTCATAAACCAAACCAGCCTCCCAAATAGGACACTCTAGGATTTTAAATAAAAGAAAAGATAAAAATTTCTCCCTTTTAGGAGGCCAGTGTTAAGGGCTGACTCCACATTAATTCCAAGCAGAGGAAGGTATTTACCATGCTGCTTCAATGACTTCACAACATGCACTTTGATGAATTGGCACTGTTTAAAAACAGTTTTGTGTCCTTAGTATACTTTATAGATGTTTTGGTGATTTATACCAAGTTCCTTCACACTGAAGAAATTAGACAGCCCTTCCAACTCTGTTATTATTAAATATTCTTAAAAATACCATCTGAATTCTGCTAAAGGTTCAAGATACAAAGCAAATTAGACTATATGCCAAGCAGCTGTTTGACGCAAATATGAGCTTTATAATGCAGGTTTATCAATGGGAAATCATTTAAGTTTCTGATAGCATCTTGAATATGTAACAATTGTTTAGAATAAATACTTCACTGCTTTTATTTTTTGTTAGCACTGTTTATTCTTGCCAAACAAGGCTACCTTGCAATCAATAAACACATTCAATAGACGTTTCCCATTTCATTTGGGGAAAAAATCAGGACAGAGATAACTTTTCTTTACATTCGGGAAAACTTTGTTTTTCAAGATGGTATTTACCAGAAATTTGCAAACAATTTCATTAGTTGGTTAAAAGTAGCTCTAGACTTAATAACTAACATTACTAACAAGACAGCTAAGTAAGTTTTCATGACCTTTCATGCCACAGCGACATGAATCACTGCAGCTGTTAAGGTGCAATTTTATTTTATTTATTTGTTTGTTTGTTTGTTTGTTTATCTATTTATCAATCTATCTATCTTATTTATTTATCTGTCTGATGTATGTATGTATGTATGTATGTATGTATGTATGTATGTATGTATGTATGTATGTATGTATGTATATATGTATGTGTGGCACATGTTAGCCAGGGATCACAGAAGTGGCTTCCTGCCCCTGAAAGGATTTTTTCGGGCAATGTTATCTTTACCCATGGGATGCCTCATTGCCAGTAGGTTTAAGATGGTTTAAGTATGAAAAATGGTCATAAGTCACCTTTTTTCAGTGCTGTTGTAACTCTGAATGGTCACTAAACAAATGGCTAAGTTGAGGGGTACCTGTAACACATACTCACCTGAACATGACTGCACTCGGACACAAGAGAGCATTATAGTTTATATACCAACATGCAATTTGTACTGACACATCTCTTTTCCTCCCTAAGAACCATTGCATTTGCTTCCTTTTTAATTAACAGCAGTTTTATATTATAGCTAAACTCTATTAGATATTATATTATGTCTAATATTATATGTAAATTCTAAACTTTGCTTTAATTTTGATGAAATGCATGCCAGGCTTCAAACAGGATAGTAGAAAATGGATGGGGGAGGGGGTTAAAGAAGCTGTCCCTGAGAAGCCACCCCTAAATCCTGCAAACAGGATTTAGCAGCCATCATGATTCAAGAACTGGACCAGCCAAGCCTGCCTGAACAAGAGGTAAATACAGAAGAGAATGTGGTGTTCTATAAATGGTCAATGTACAGAGATACAAAGCTTACCAGCTTTGCATTCTGCAACTTCAAAGTTCCCTCCAAGATTCCAGAGTGGACACAAAGGACAATGCCCTGGACTATCTCAAAGCCATTCACAAAATGTAGGAGAGTTTGTATGAAAAGTTTGATGAGTCTATGGATGAAGTCTGGTTGATGCTCAATTTCTACAAGTTTCTACAAGTTCTGTAATGACTGAGATGTTATACCCCCCCAAAGAAATCAGGAAGACCAGCCAGATAAGCCTCCTCAAGAAATTCTTCTGAATAACAGAAGGGTTTCTAACAGTTGCATCTCCCCCCAACTGACCCTGAAACCATTCTGAGGGCTCTTCTCCAGGTTTATCTCTACAATGGCTTGCTCAGTGCAAAAGGTCTCTTGACTAGTAGCCAGAGGCTGACAAGGAGGAAGCAGCTTCAGCCAGAGGTCAGCTAGGATTCTTATCCTGTCTTGACTCAGTGGAGAAAGAATGGAAGGTAAATAGTTTTCAGTTGAAGGCTAGGTTACATTGGTTCTTTTTAATGGGCTGAAGGGAATTTAAGCAAATTCTTACTCCAATTTAAACCACCATCCTCCTCCACCTTCCATATTGCTGCTCATCTACAGCAAATGACCATGTAGCTGGTCATCTCATTTAACCAAATTATGTTAAATGGAGAAGCAGGATCATAACTTTACTCAATGTATATTGAGTGACTGTGGTTATACTATCAGTAAAGTGATGCAGCGAAAGAAGCCACTCAAGAAACGTTTAAAATAATTGCGGTTTAGTGAAACAAACTGCCTGTATAAACTATGGGTGGAAAACGATTTATTGAACTAACCTATCTGTAAGACTAATGAGAGTGTTCCTGTGATAATGGCATTGTGGCTGAAGTGTTTTGTTTTTTTTTAAGAGAAAGAAGGGGGGGGGAAGCAACTAATGATTAAAGGCCCGAGACTAAAACATGAAAAATGGTTGCAGGATTTGGGTTTGGCTAGTCTAGAGAGAGAAAAAAGGACTAGGGGGGACATCATAGTAGTGTTCTGGTATTTAAGAAGCTGCTACAAAGAGGAAGGGTAAGGTGACCATCCGTCCCGCTTTTCGCGGTACAGACCCGCTTTTTAGGCAAATGTCCCACGTCCCGCGTCGTCTTTTAAAAGTCCCAATTTTTTTTCTGCTTCAGAGCAGTCAAGGAGGAGGCAACGGCCACCCGCTCTCCTTCCCACCCACTCCCACGGAGGCAGGAAGGGAAGCCGGAAGGTAGGGTTTCTGCCACCGGGACACCATTGACGGGGGGAATGGGCGCAGCCACGTGCGTGCGCGTGCGCCGCCACCCACCCACCCCCGCGACAGTGTCCCGGCATCCAGTGAGTCAGGGAAGGAGGAAGGGAGGATTTCTGCCAGCGGGACACTGTTGGGGGATGGATGGATGTTGCACCCACGCGCGGCACACACACACACACACCCGGTCGACGGTGTCCCACTTTGGCTATCTAAAAATCTGGTTACCTTAAGGAAGGGATCAAGTTATTTTCCAAAGCATCAGAGGGCAGGACAAGAAACAATGTATGGAAACTAATCAAGAAGAGAAGCAATCTGGAATTAAGGAGGTTTATAGGATCTGAAGAATATGAATTAAGCAGAAACTTCCTAATCGTGAGGATAATTAACCAGTCAAACAGCTTGCCTTCATCACTGAGTGTGTTTTTTTTAAAAAAGAAGAAGAAGAA
>JANHFP010006367.1:12848-23196 GCA_032468135.1 Calamaria suluensis
AAATAAACAAACAAACAAACAAACAAACAAACAAACAAACAAACAAACAAACAAACAAACAAACAAACAAACAAACCAGAAAGAAGAGAAGGACCAAGGCAGAATTTGTTAGTCAGGGTGGGGAGAACAACTGCATAGAGGCCTAACTTAATAGTACACTCTTCTTGTGGTACATCAGTTAGCATCATAATGGAAGAAGCCAAGACAAAGCCCAGGACCAAAGAATTAGGCTCTTCCTCCATCAGAAACAGAAAACAATTCCCATTAGCAAACCACTGGCCACCTGATCATCACTCCCTATCCATATATGGTAACTGGTGCCTCATGGAAGCTGTTCTTCAGATACCAATTCACCTGTCTAGCACGAGATTTAGAGAGCGGAAAGAAGAACTGCTACCAAGGAAGCAGAGAAAAGGAGCCTGAAACCGGGCCAATAATTTAATGTCAAAAAAAGTTTTAAACAAGTTCTCCCCTACCTCAAATGAAGAGAAAGGGAAGGATGGGAGAATCCATTCAAACTTGTAACATTCTATTATTGTAGCTTTACAATAAAAGTAGTTCTAATCTATGAGGCATTGGTTTCCTAGACTAATCTACTTTTGAGGGGCTGACTAAATCTTCCCACCCTTATTGTGAGTATTCAGTGGGACTCTGGTTGCTAATTATCTTTCAAGATAAAATGCATTGGCTCTGAGACCACACACACTTATTTATTGCCTTAAAGACACAGACATGATTCTCTCAACAGCAGCAGCCACAGGCCAGTCAAACGAAACGGTAACATAATGTCTTCATGCCATTGCCTGCCTATTTGGAAAGTAAACTATTGCTATTTTTAAAATTAATCCTGTTATGGTGAAACTTAAGTTCATGATATGGATAGTAGACAGGCAAATACAAAATAAGTGTGCTTGTGAGAATTAGGCCTTGTGAAGTAACGTTGCTGAGATTAATTTGCTTTGAGTGATTTGTTGGGGCTATTTGGGAGTGGATAGTCTGTGCAAGCTGGTATGACTTTTAGAAGCTGAGTTTCCAAAGTGTATTCAAAAATACACTGACTGACATTTGGAATTGTTTGATGAACTTTTGATTTTTCTTCTGTTTAACGTTTGCTGATTCAGCTGTGGTTGTGAGTGATATATGTTTGTGAATATACAATCAAATGCAAATAAAAACATTAGCACATAATTGTCCCGACAATTGCTTAATCAGTTTTCAGAAAACATTATGTTTTTGTTTTATACTCAAATAATATTCTGTATTTTTTCTGCGAGAATTATAATTAAGCATTCTAAGTAGCAAACAGTACTTAGTTTAAAAATTATCTGGCTGGCTGTTAACTGTTGAATATGGTAGTGGATTTCAAAAAATTTTTACTACTAGTTCTGTGGATGTGGCATGGCTTGGTGGGCGTGGCAGGGAAAGGATACGGTAAAATCTCCATTCCCATCACAACCCAGGGGAAGATTACTGCAAAATCCCCATTTCCTCCTGATCAGCTGGGACTCGGGAGGCAGAGCATAGGTAGGGGCAGGGGCAGTCAGAATTTTTACTACTGGTTCTCCGAACTGCTCAAAATTCCCACTACCAGTTCTCCAGAACTGGTCAGAACCTGCTGAAATCCACCGCTGGTTGAATATCAATGACTCTTTCTAGCTTCCATTCTTTGGTTTGTACTATGTTGCTAAGCATCCCAGGGATGCATTTAATTGGAGACTTTTGTGGTCTTTCCTGAACACTTTAAGGGTTTTTCTAAGTTAATGGTTGGGTAAAAATGCTTTACTTATGATATTTTAAAATGTTTTTCATTGCCACTTTTCCCAACCTTCATGCGAGTTTGTTGGCCAGCCATCACCTACTTTTGAAGTCCTGGGCCATAAAACATGGCAGCAGCAACAGCACTTAGACTTACTGTATATACAGTTTCACAGTGCTTTACAGCATCTCTCAGCAGTTTACATAGTCAGCATATTTATTTATTTATTTATTTATTTATTGCCCACAACATTCGTGAGTCCTCATTTTACGGAACCTCGGACAGAACGCTGAGAAGGCAATAAGGATCTGGTTCCAAGTTCTCTTTTTTTTCCTGAAATCCCAGAGTGTACAACTTATTTTATAAGCTTGATATGCTGAAAGACTGAATCTGGTTTGAATTTTATTCTGTTAGTTTGTTTCAAATGGGGCTGTTTGTTTCAGGATCCAAACAAACCATGCTTTCCATTTTATATACACCCTGGGAATTTTTTGTACCTCTCTACAATTCTGATATTCTCCAGGTCATATGAACCTATTTGGCTGCAAAACTATGACTGTAAAATTAAACTTTAGAGACTATCATTGATACAGAAAGTCTCTTTAAATGTGTTCAAATACAATTTGTTTAATGTTTCTGTCTTCTCTTTTTCATCAGCTAAAATGAACCTATCAAACTATTTGCAATGGACATTTCAAACAGCCCCAGGAAGCTTCTATTATAGAATGTTTTAAATTAGTACAGATCACAGAGGGACTGATACAGGTAGTTCTCAATTTACAACTATTCATTTAGTGACATTTGAAGTTACAACAGTACTGAAAAGTGACTTATGGTCATTTTCTCCATTTATGGCCATTGCAGCACCACGATGGTTACGTGATTTTCAACAAGCAAAGTCAATGGGGAAAGCCAGATTTGCTTAACAAGTGATTTAGTTAATCACTCTGGCAAAAATGTCATAAAATGAGGCACAACTCACTTAACAACTGCTTTGCTTAGCAACAGAAATGTTGGGCTCAGTTATGATTATAGGTTTCGGATTACCTGTACACTACAATGCTGCACAACCGTTGTGTATATACTGTCTATTTTACCTGATAAAATCTTACCCTTTTTTATGTATTTGGTTTGCCTTTTAATCGGTACTGCTGAAAGAATGAATGGAATAAAATTTGGGGATATTCATATAAAAGTGGAATGTACTGGGTAAAGTAGAATGTTGGGACAAGGATTTCCTACGAAAGCAATATTCAAAATGGAGCAAAATGGAGCACTACAGAATGGCTTTAAGCATTTTTGTTTGCTTACCCTTTCCATGGAATCATCAACTGACAGCAGAGTTTGAAGTCTTTTGCGCTGCAAGATGTTTGTAAATTCCATATGGATGGGAAGCATAGGCCCTGTATACTGCATGATCCAATGCTTATCCATATTGGGTGCATAGTTGTAACTAGGAGTTCTACAGGGGAAGATAATAGAGATTAAGCTTCAGATGCAACATCTGCTCCTTTTACTATTATCTACTGCAGATCAAAATAACTCCCAGAAAAAAATGCAAGGTTATGAAATGCTTTCTTATAAATTACCAGTTGAGAATAAGCAAACACAATTAAATAGGTAGTTTATTTTATACAATTCTGAGATATCACTTCCAGCATATTATTTATAATCCCAATATTATAATAACCTGGTCTCTTCTGAGGCTGATGCTTCACTTCTCATCCAAGAAGGTTCTTCAGCTACAGAGCTAAAGAAGCTTATTGGATAAAAAGTGAAACATCTTCAAAGAAAAACTAGAAAATCCAGTTGCCTCTTGAAAAAGGGACAACTGTGATCTGGTTGACTGAGAATCTCCATAGATATTAATTGATGTTTTAAATAACAAAGGCAATATGCTCCCAAGAAACAACTTTCTCAGGGATAGGAGTGTTGTTCTGTGTCTAAGCTAATATTTTGCTTGCAAGACATAGAGTAGTGTTTTTCAAATTTGGCCACTTTATAAGGTATGGATTTAAACTCCAAGAACTGCCCAAGCAGCATGCTTTCAACTTTCAGACTTGCTGGCTGTACTACAGCAAGTTTTTTTCCACTGACTAATTTCTGAAAATTAACATTTTTGAAATTAATATATAGGTAAATGTCTATATTATATGTATATCATA
This sequence comes from Calamaria suluensis, assembly GCA_032468135.1. Classification (NCBI taxonomy): domain Eukaryota; kingdom Metazoa; phylum Chordata; class Lepidosauria; order Squamata; family Calamariidae; genus Calamaria; species Calamaria suluensis. Next base: position 16,770 of record JANHFP010006367.1, read on the forward strand.
GTCATGAGAACTAGGAAAAATTAAGAAATATTATTCCCTTACTCAATAGCAAAAATAAAATTTCCTCCTGGTAAAAGAATGTCATTAAGCAATTGCTTAATTAACAGACATTCCTCATTAACAGACCCTGTATCATAGTTCTTTAGTAATAATGTTAATTTTTCATCTAACTTTGCCAAGTTATCAAACAACATTTGTTTTGCTTTCCATTCCTTGCAGCAAACAGCGCCTATGGTTGCACAGCATCACAATTTTTGCCACTCACATAAATAAACAACTAAAATAAAACTAAGCATGTACATACCATGCCACTTCCTGCAGCACTGTTATCTTGGTTTCTGTATAATTGCCACAATTGGAGCCAGAAAATAGTTTTCATCTTCCTTTTTGATTACTAAAGAGTCTATTGATGTTTGGATGCTGCCCACAGAGTCAAGCTGCCCTAGTTGCCCCTAAGACAATGGCTGCAGCCATCATTAAGAAGTATGTTATGTCTGTTTTCATTATGATATGGGAGAATATAACACTAATGCTACTGTTTGTGCTGTAAATATTTCAGAATGCCTCGAGTCAAAGATTTTAATGTTCTCTGAGGCATCCATAACTGAATTATTGAAGGCTAATACTCTCCAGGCCAAAATAACGTCTTTCAAATCTCAGTCTCACCAGTGCAATTTACACATGGTTGGAATTCCACAACGAGCAGAACTTATTAGGTGGAATATTAGCTCTGCCAGAAGATTATCAGTAGAAACAGAGATGGTTCCCTGAATTCCGCCCTTTTCCTATTTCAATAGCTGACAAGCCTTTGTCATTTATTGGGAAAATATCTCAGACTGAGATCCATGCTATGTTCTGTCCAAACTACCTTAAATAATTACAAGAACGATTTGGGAGATAAATTTTAAAATGTTATTGAACTTTCAGTCATTTTTGTTATCTGACAAGCTAAGGGCAACCAGAAATCTTGTGGAAGCAGGAAGAAACAAACTATTTTTAGAAAAATTCACTACCAAAGCCACATTAGTGCAGGGCTCTCAAAACTGTGGCCTGTGGCCGGATGTGTCACTTGCTGGCCATGCCCATGACTGGTTTAGCGAAGGGGAAAAAATCCTGATATGTCATGTGACACCATTTTTAATATTTCTTTTGTACATATTTTTCTAGCCTTTCAAATCATGTGGAAAATAAAGGACTGTGGCTAAAATTTTGAAGGTCTTAGCCATGAACAAGTTATATTTTCTCACCAGAGTAGCCAGCAACATAACTTTCAACAACTTTGTCATTTTTTAATATTTCTTTTATACATAATATATTTTTCTAGACTTTCAACCTTTTTGTCTTTCTTTTTAATATTACTTCCCATTGTTAACATTATACAAATACATTTGTTTAGTTTGACTCAATACAAACTAAACCAAAAAAGAAAAGTCAGACAGCTTAAATTTAAACCCATTACCCAGAAAAAAAATGGTGCCAAAATATATGTGACCACCAAAAATCCTCAATAGTTGAATCTTCAAACAATGGAATGTCTTACCAAATGATTATATTGCTCTTGCCATTATTTTTATGAACTAAGCCAAAGGAAAAGTCAGGGAGAAATTGGATTTTTCCTTTGTTATCTGGCCATGTTAAATTGGCAGCATGTTAAACTGTAGAAACCATTCCTTTAACAATTTAGGCATGCAAACTGGCAGTTTATCTTCCATTTCTTCTTTTATTCCTCCAGATAAGATCTTACTCTGATTAGTCTTTCAGTATTAAAACAAACTGCAGCAATCACTTGATAAAAAAAAATGCACAAAATCCCAGAATTTCAAGAGAGTTGAGTTGGGTTGGGAGACAATAGTGATTTCTGATTTGTTCTTCCACACTTTTTATAATCAATTAAGCACAAATCACTTTGGTTTCAACTATTACCATACATATTTGTGGGAGTGCATACTGAGTTTAACAAAAGTTTCCAGGGTTACCAAGTTCAGATATGAATATCGTACAGTGTTCAGTGCAGACAAAACTTCTCTCAATCTCCTAACAGAGAAGAGTGGAAGTGGCTGCTAAGTTTAATGCTTGAGAGGGCTTCTTTGATCATTTTTAAAGTGAGCACAGATTCCACATGCAAAATGCGGGCAAGTGTGAAGACAAACAATTTAACTCTGCTTTGCCTTCCATCATTTTCAACAGGTAACAAGCCACTCACTGTGAAAGAGGGCTTCCTTTGTCTAGGAAGACCTTTCATTTAATTGGAAACCTTGGTCAATCAGAGCTCTCAAGTGTGCAGACAGCCTCCACAGAGAGTGGAGTCTCTTGGCTGCAGACACCCCCTCCCCCATATGCAGAGGGCGATGGGAACAGTACAGCTTACATGCTTTAAAAATGATTAAATGGGGCTATTACTTGGCCTTAGTTTCAACCACTCCATGAAATCTGCTTCTAATTAAATTTTTAGAACACAGCCACGTCTGAGAGGCTTCAGGCAAATCCTCCCTCCCCTTCCTTACTCCCCTGCCTCATCTTGCTATCCTGTCTGCTATCCTGTTTATTTTTGGGGTGGGGGAAAGAAACGTTAGCTGCTGAAGTGATAATGCATACTTTTTTAGAAAGTCAAAAACTTTAGAAAGTCAACCTTTCAGTATTGAAAAAGTAAGTGCTCAGCCTGTTTGCCTTTCCAGTAGGGGTGATCAAAGGCTCCCTGCTAAGAGGGACCATAGAAGCAATCTGTTGGCCCAACAGTCTGTCAAGGGACGGTGGCCCTGTGTCTCCCACAAAAACCTAATAGAGGAGATAAGCAAAATGTGGACTAGATTTTGTTCCCAGGAGATGGATTCAGAACTCAATTACAGCTATAAACCCCTATGTGCCTACAGGAGTGGCTCTCAGTCAAGCAGAAAAAGGTGTTGAATGGTAACACTACAAAGATCCCAGGCTCTTTACTGTTAATATATTTATTAATGATTTGAGGGAGGACTTAGAAAACATAACGTGGATGGCATATACATACGGTAGATAGTGAATTGTTACAGTTTCAGAACTTAGGATGGTATTGACAAGCTGCAATAATAGGCTGAGAGCAATAGGATGGATTTTAACAGGAGAAAATATGTAACACTTAATTAACTTGGAAAGGGAAAATCAAAGGCATAAGTGCAGAATAGCGAAGACCATGTCGGACAGCAATGTTTCTAAGAGAAGCCGGGTGTCTTTGTGGATTACAATTTGAACATGAGCCAACACTATTGATGGAAATAAAGCAAATGCAACTCTAGGTTGCATCAACATAAGCACTGTGAAAATATCATTTGTGCTCTCAGTTCTGTGCTGGTGGGACAAACTCTTGACATATTGGAGCACATCCAGAGAACAATTACGATGATTAAGAGACGTGGAAGAAAATCTTTATGAGAAAACAATTGGAGGAGTTGTGGATATTTAATTTGGAGAAGTCTGTGGGGAAATGTGATAGCTGTTTTCCAAAATCCAAAGGATTCTAATGTAGAAAATGGAATAGTTAGGAAGCAAATTTTGATTGGATATCAGGAACTATTTCATAATGCTAGCAACTATTAAACAACAGAACAAATTGCTTCAAGACATGGTAGAGGTGTTTAAACAGGGTGGGAAGTGGGAGGTGTTTAAACAGGGTGGACAGCCATCTGTCAGAGTTAGCTATTGCAGTAGATTCCTGCACTGGAAAGGGAAGTGGACTAGATGAACTCCATGACTCTTTCTAACCATTCGGTTCTATACCTGCATGACTATGGATGGTTCAGCTTTATTCAAGTTGGGAAATTTTTGTATCTTAAAATTATATTTGCCTGCAACTTCAATCAACCAGACTGATATATTTGGGATATATTTATGTACTGATTATTTGTTAGACATTTGGGGTCTCAAAACTAGGAATAGATAAAAATAAATGCTTGGGAGTTGAAATGTCCCCATTTTAAGTACAAAAATAAACTCTTTTAATTATTTTGAAAGCATTTCAAGCTAGAAACAGAGCTATTTTGAAGATGTTTTATACCTGAAATATTCAAAAATGATGAATTTTACACATTTTAAAACAGTTTAAAGTAAAGCACTTCACAAGAATTGTGTCTTTTATCCATGTTTAATGGTGCTACTCCAACAAACTTTGCTCTGAATTCATTGCACAAATTAAGATATCAAAGCAAGAGCAGGGGAGTTGTGGGTGGGATGGGAAGAAGTATAGATGTTAAAAATATAGCATTTTTTTATTTATTGTTTTAAAATGGTGACATAGACTGGCTTTTTTTCTTGTGAAACCATTTATCTCAGGCTTAGTTTTATACATACAGCATAAACTGGGGAAATTATGAAATATATTTTCTGAAATATGTTTTAGGCTGCCAACGTGTCTACCACATTATAAACATATTATCAAATGCATCAAAAGAAAGATCACTGTTATCTTAATTCATACCCATTTTGTAGATTCTACTCAGTGGTTTTTAACAGAGAAAGCATGCAAAGATGCAATCAACATCTACCACCGTGAATGGGTAAAATCCACTGCACAATACCAAGACTTTACTGTTTCTCTTCCATCAAGCTTTAGTGCAATCTTAATATCAATTGTATAGAAATGAGACAAAATGTTCACAGAGAAAACTGAAAGAAATGCAGACAACTCCAAGGGAAAAAAAGAAAGATGGAGGAAAAAGGTGTTCCAACTGCTTTAGGCATCTATAGTCCAGACACCAAGCAAAATGACAACTCAGTATTTCTGACAAAGGTGTTTACAAGGCTTTCCTCGAGAAGTAAATATTATGCTTTTCAAAAAGTATAATTGAATCATTGAATCCTCAAAGAACTGAAGCATGGCAAGGAGGTGACTGGCTTAGGCTATGTAGAACATCAACTTTCCATTTCATTACACACCTGAAAAGGGCAGTCAGCAATGAAGTGGCAAACTCCGAGCATGTTCACAGTGTAAAGTTTCACTTACATGTGCTGAGAAGCATTTGCATACAGCTCAGAGAATTGTGGTGCAGAGTCTTCTGGGCCATGGGGGGCTGCATGGCTGATCACCATCATTATAGGTCTATGGGGATATGTCCTCTTAGACGTTTTGAAATAATTGATACTGTCATTAGTGATTAAATCTGTAAAATAGTCCTGAAACAAACATTCAACATAAGTGACAATTTGCCAACTACATCCAACATCACAAGGTCATATTATAATGGCTTTGTCCAATAGGCTTTGTTTGAAAGGATTTCACCTATCTAGTTTTAGAGGCTGGGCATGTGTAGGTAAGGATACCTTTTAAGTAGAAGACAAAGATTTAGAAACATTTAAATCACACCCAAGCTCAAACACTATAGTGTCTTGGCTATAATTGTAATTAAAAAAGAGTATTTGCTTTTCTAAAGAAGTCAGCTCATTTTAGAACAGTACAGCTACTAATATCAAAATCCTATCATACCAACTAAGCAGCTTAACCTATAGCCAATGTAATAAAATGAAAAATCACACACTCACACACACACACACAAAGGGAAATGACTTTTTAAAAAAACTTTGGAATTAAACTATCTGCCATCTCTTGGTTTTCAGAGTTTTTGATCAAATAACTGGCATGTACTCCAGTGAGGAGTTCCAAGGTAATATGAACATACAATTTCAACCATTTCCAGACAAGACTAATCAATCAGATGATGTGGACCCAGGGTCATGAACAGCTGCAAAAGCAACAGTGAAAAAAAGTGCAGGATTTTTTTCACATAACACTATTAGGGAAGCTCAAACAGCTGTGAACACTTTGTCCTCATTCCAGGACAATCTCAATCTCCTAACGCCAAAAGTACTTTACAGATACATGTGAAAAAGTATGAAAGAAAGTAAGTCATAACTCTAGAGTAAGAGGTCAACTTAAATGCATAACTGTTGTAAAAGAAAAGCAGAATTTCTTTCTTTATATTTCTTTTTCTCTGAACATTTGGCTTTGTTCTTTATTTTAAAAAAATCACCTGACTTATTAGTTTCAGTTAGTATTAACCCTATACTTATTTAAAAATTTAATAAAGTTATAAAAATCAGTATGAAGGATAAATTTCACTAATTTTCAAATATGTTTTTTTCATTAAGCCATTCACTCATACTAGCACTTCTCTCTAGAGTGAAAGATTTACTGGGGAAAAGGTATTTTCTAAAAGAAGTAGTTTTCTGCAAACTTCAAATGCAAAAATATTATACATAACATAGAGTCATAGACAGTACTGGAAACCAGAATCTTTTGCAAATTATCTCTCTCCCAAAAGATAAAGGATAATTACTTTTTTGGGGAAACAAATGTGCTGGGTAATTTTTGTTGTGTGTGTCTGCATGTTTGTTTGTTGCCACAGTCAAGTTTCCAGGATTCCAGCACCTTTCATTATTTCTTCTTCATAACCAGAAATCC